>DWGR01001606.1:0-15654 GCA_018247715.1 Heliconius burneyi | reverse complement strand
CATTTTCAACTTGCCACATTGTATTTACCTATGAAGTAATTATTTTAGTTTAAATAAAATATATATTGTTTCTGGTGATTCTACACGATGGTAGGTTTAATTTTTCTTTTGTGGGAGAGTTTTCCCTTTCTACACGCAATGTCTCAAAAACCAGGTGTAAAGTGAGAAATGGTGGCCTGGCTGCTATCTGGCAGAAAACGTAAAACTGTTAAATATTCTATTTTATATAATATTTCTATAGTTATTTTTTTTATTTAGTTCAATATTTCATATTATGTATTAGTGAAATTAATAACTATGCCTCTAACTCGAAGGATTATATTTAAAAAAATATAAACTTTTTTTTATTATATCACTTATATTCATAAAAAAAAATTCTAAGCATTGTTCTATCGATAGCATAGTGAAGTATCAATTAGCAGCGGTATAAAACATCGCCTCACTAGATAGCAATCACTGGCTCTACAACCTCGGCTGTAGTGGCGATCAGGTTTGGCCGTGACTAGAGTATAGACCATACTGTCTGTAGAGATATAACCGACAGTAGAAACAGATATCAATACACGAACTGGAAATGGCTGTTCAGCAGACTGTAAAATGGGGTGTTTTCAATAGAAAATATTAGTTCGTTTTACATAGTGAATAGGTGAGGTAGGTTTTGGTATAGTTATGTAGAATTTCAGGATGTCGGATAAATTTATTTATGTATTAGGCACTGCTTATAAATTTACAATATATAAATAAATCACAAAACGCAATAATATAAATTCACTAGTTGTCCCTCGCAACTTTGTTTACGTGGACGACTCCATCCCACTTCCGAATGAATTTCGAGAAATTTTCTTTTAGCGATCGATGTTTTACACTCCTTAAACTTAGATGTAAAATTTTAATTTTCTGTGTTTTATTTCTCAATTTTCTGTAATGGAAGATTTGGTTGTTATACTCATATAAAGATATATAACGTACAAAAATCAATTTTCTCACATATTTTACTTAAACCCACCTCACCGCAGGGTTCAGTCCTTGAGACCTTCATAAAAAGTGAATTCAATCACGCGACAAATATTTGTGCGTCCGACCGCGCGGGACCAGCGTTATAAATCACGATTGAAGATATTATGTGGATATGTTAGCTTTTACACTTGACATCTAATATAAGGAATTGTGAAATATACTTTGTTTAATGTGTTTTTTTTATTTGATATGTGGTGTTGTAACTTTAAAATTAATAAGAAGTGGTATACGCGACTAGTTTCGGTTTTAAGCGTAAAATGGAAATGAGTGGGGAATTTTTCAGGCAAACGAATTGAGTTAGAGTGTTAAAGCTCTCTAACTCAGCTTCACGCTGTATCCCGCACACAGCAGGGTAAGGAGAGGGACCATAGTGTTAAGATACTCCATTCCCCACATTTTGCCAAACACAAGCAAATATAGAGAAAAGACATATAGCAGGTATGTACGTTATAGTTAATACCCGCATCGCCCGAAACTAATATTGCTTTGAAGCGTTCAATTCGAAAGTCAATAGCTCGCTATTTGATTGCAAATCAGATCTGTATTCGTTTATGAAATATTTGGTAGAGTGCGCAATTGAGGTTGTCGTGGCGCAGAGCCACAAGCATGTGACTGTAAACGCAACGGTTGCGGGTTCTATTCCCACTCGAGGAAATGAAAAAATATATATAATATCAAAATTTGATTGAATTTATCATAATAGATGTTTTTGACAAAAGAAAATAAGTGGAAAACACAATAATAATGCGTTTTTAATTATTATTTTTTACTTTATTTGTATAGTAAATATAAGAGACTAAGACTGGAGGGATGTAGAGGTAACCTTTGAAGAGTTCCACTACTCTCTGTATTATGTATGATCAAAGCTACATATAATTGTTAAGTTTTATGATAATACCGTTAATGCAAGCTTGTCAAATTCAGTTTTTTATATTTTATTACATAGTCACTGGTGCAGCTGCCATCATGGCGCAGGGGGCACGAAGGTTTGACTGTAACGCAACTGTTGTGGGTTTGATCCCCACTCAAGGAAATTAATTATTATTTATATTTTTATTTCCTTACACCAAGACAAACGTCCAGGGTTGAGTTCCGCCACCCAATACGCAATGCGTCCAGAATGCGACGGAAAGTGGGGAACGGAGTGTATTAAAACTAGGTTACCTCTGCATAACTTATTGTGTGCGGGATACGGCGTGAAGTAGATTTTTTTGCTTTATACACATCTATCAACACCTTGTTTTCCATCCATTTTCAAAATATTACATATACATACATAACAAAAAATATGTTCTTCATATAAGTATCACGTCCAATGGGAATCGAACTCATAACCATCGCGAGTACTACTGTGCTCGCGTACTGTACTGTACAATTGCAACCTATACGGTAGACGCCTTATAGACGAATTAAGCCTACCCAGCTCAGTACAAGTATACAATACAGTATACACTGCACCAGGCTATTCGCTTACTCGCGACGATATTAACACACGTCAGCAATCTATGTGAAACATTGCAGAGAAACTGTTTCCATTAGAATTTTGCGGGATAAATCCCGTTTCTTTTTTTAATATTTTGAACATTTTAAAGTATTACTTCACAGTTATAGTAGGAAAAATATAACTTAGAGAAAACGTATAAAATTTAAATCACTAATAACGAATGGCTTAATGGGCAGAGCGCTGGGCGGGTGTCCCGCTACGAACCCGGGTGGAAGTCCCGATACGATTAAATTTTCATATATTTACTAAAATGAGAATTTCGAGGCCAATTGTGGCCAAACAAGGGAACAAGTGTGTCGACACTTAAGTTGTTAAGCGCGACTTGTGGGTTCGATCCCCACAAGATGAAATGAAATATTTATTAAAAGTTTATATAATTAATTCTTCGCTCAAGTGCCAAGGCAAAGCGTGGTGTTGAGTTTTACTACTCGGAATTCAGCGGAAAATGGTAAAAGGAGTGTCTCAACACAAGGTTGCCTCTGCCAACTCTGCTACATTGCTTATTTAGAAACTAAAATCAGCAATTCAAACAAACTTTTTAAAAACACATTTTTAAAATATTTTTTAAATTGTTATTCCCAAATTTTTTATATTTTAGTTAAATAATGACATAGAGAGCTAAAACGAAATCATAATTTTATTTATACTATTTAAATCTTTTACATTTTCAATAAAACATGTTATACAATTATTTTTACCATTGCAGACAGAATAATATTTAAATACTTTCTAGAAAGTACATAGGTATCAATTTAATATATTTTTTATCGATATCGTATATTCTATTGAAGTGGAAACACGCAAGGTGCTGGTGTCTATAATCGCCTTACACCATCAAAGCAGGAGTAACGACTCTATGGAATGAGAGCTCTAGAATTTATACATACATACATACGTAGCTATGTAGTTACTTACTCCATGTTCAGCTTAGCCTATGTATACTTGTATATACATATGTATACATGTACATTATTAATTATATTTTATTGCAAAGTTTGTATAGCTTATGTAATGCTTAATAAGAAAAATATATTTTTTAACTTAGCTTCACGCTGTAACATGTATATAGCAGCGTAGGCCGAGGAACCAAGTGTTAAGACACTCAATCCCCCCACTATTTGCCTAACCGCCCAGTTCGCTGGGCGATATTGTAACTGCTTTTTGGGACATTTACTTTACTTTGTTTTCCTGTTTTCTTTTAAAACTTTTGTCCATACTATGAAAAATCTATAAAATTATATAACTTATTTTATTTTATATTTATTATCTTTACTCTGCCTTGTGATGCATAGTTAGGCAGTCAATCTTTATTGTCGACCAACCATAGTCATTACTTGCAGTCATACTCTACAATTCTGAGAATTGGATTAGTCCAGTAAGTGATCCCATTAAATGGTTTACATCAAATGACAGTCGCTTGATGATCTGATCATTCTGTTGTCAGAGACTAGTCATGTTAATATAATTGATAAGAGTTAAATAAAATAAAAAAAAATAGCTTCACGTTTTTTCTCATAGCAGTGTAGACAGAGAGAACCTAGTGCTAGGACAGTTATCTTTTCTCTGTTCACTTCTATCCCCAATTTCCTCTATTTTTCAAAACAATGCGTGTTAATTGGCGGAGCTCCACGCTGTGACGTTCTTCTATCAATGAAAATAAGTTACATAAAATCATTTCCCCCAAGAAGAAACGGCTCGTAACCGTCGCATTTACAGTCAGATACGTTAATATATTCTACCCTACATGAAATTAGAACAAACCAATATTGCTCCTTACATCACCATTTAACATATATAACATCTCTGTATAATGTATAACTTAACTTGCTTGTGCTAAGAGATTAATAGCAGATGCTAAGCGCTACGTGATTTGATTACTAATAAAGGGATCAATGGTTAATGACGTCACGCCTGCACGACAGTTCCGTCACAGTAAAGTGTGGCAGTTTATTATATTTTTATTTAAGTATAATAGCATTATAATATAAAATAAAACAAATAAATCAGCTTCACGCTGTCAGCTGAACCTAGTATAAAGACACTCCGTGCCCAACTTTCTGCCGAATTGTCGAGGCATTGCTGCAATTTGTGTTGAGTGGCAGAACTCAACGCCACGCCTTGCCTCGGTAGCAGAGCGAAGAAATGGAAATATAAACTTCAGTGAATATTTCACTTTCTCAAGTGGAGATCGAACCCACAACCATCGCGTTACAGTTACACCCTTGTGCCGCTGCGCCATGACGGCCTCATTTTAATATAATATGTATTTATTGTTGTACACTTAGCAATTTGACTGTATCACGCATATATGTAGGAAGAGTAGACAGAGTGGAAGGACGTTAACGTTTCGTAGAATAGCAAGAGTAAGAAAAAAAATCATTACGTACCTATATACTGTTCCAATTAAGACACCTCCGTTCCCCACTTTCCACCGAATTTTCGAGGTATCGTGTGTTAAGTAACGAAACTCAACACCTCCCTTAGTCTCGTTACCAGAGCTATAAAAAATATTGAATATTTCATTCCCTCAAGTGGGACATCTGGGTGTAGAGCCAGGACCGCTTCAAGGTTATTTTATATGTATAGAGGTAAACGAAAATATAGATATTGTATAATGGATAGTATAAATATTATTGTTTGATTAGAGAGTCAAGCTCTAAGTCCGTAGATTTTTTTGAGCATTTCCTTTAAAGTAAAATATATTCAGGTATCTATTTGTGTTCCCTGATGAACGCTCGTTAACGACCGCAGTACAAACTATTGGAACAGCTAGATTTAGTAAGAAACAAACGCTTGTACATTATACATAACTTATGTGTATGTACCGTACATAACTTTAGTACTTTTATATATTACGTCAAGATCTATAAGTACTCGTATAATATTAAAAACGTGAAATTCATTTATGTAGTATGTTTAAGATAAATGATTTTTTTGTATTTTAAATGGGAAATATATATATTTTTTTGACATACTAAAACTACTATTTGACTACTTTTTAGTGGCAAAAGGCACTACGTTTCAAATAATACATTGCGTGGTCCACAATAGTCGCGCTTACAGTCTTTGTAATTAAAACAAGCAGCCTCACGCTCTATCGCGCACACAGCAGGGCAGGCAGAGGGAACCTAGTGTTAAGACACTCCGTTACTCAATTTCTGCTGAATTCTGGAGGCATTGCGTGTCGAGGCAGAACTCAACGCCGTTGGTGCAGGTACTGACGGGACAGGGCTGCTTTGGCAAATACCTGCATCAGAATGCGCGTCGGGAGATGTCGCCGGTATGCCACGAGTATAATGCCTCCGTTGATTCGGCGCATCACACTCTGGCCGAATGCCCCGCTTGGGCCCCACAACGCCACGTCTTGATGGCTGTAGTGGGTAAAGACCTCTCACTGTCCAGTGTGGTTGGGGCCATGCTGAACAGCGAGAGGAACTGGTCTGCAATGGTCTCCTCCTGCGAATAAGTATTCGCACTTAAGGAGGCCGCGGAGCAGGTGCGCGAGTCCAGCTCGAACGCAAACTCACTCTGCCACCGTAGGCCAGGGAGTAGAAGAAGGCGGTACGCGCATCTTCTACTACCCCTACCCTACAGGAGCTACTGCGGGATCAGGGTGATCCTCCCGCAAGTCATAGGCTGCGGGTACCCTAGGATAAAACCCTGGGCATTCTGAAGGCGACGGTGGCTCGCCCACGATAGGCGGGCCTTCCACCAAAACATCGTAGTAGAACGCGCGAGCGATCCTGCGGTTTCTCATTTTAGTGGAGAGGGTTTCCGCTGGTACCGCCCTTCCGTATGGGCGGTCTGAAAGTAAGCGAAATCGGAATTTTTTACGTAACATCTACATGTTACATTGAAAATTAACACTTTCAAAATCAAAATTAAGCTTTTCCATATATTTTATTTTATTTTACCCTATATATATTATATACCTTGACTAGTATTACACTCGTAACTTCGCCCACGTGGGCGAAGCTTACTCAACAACAGCTATTTTGCTATTACCTATTTGAGCATGTTTTAATAATTTTACTAATATTTAATAATCTTGGTTAATTATTTTATTTAAATATTTTCATTTCTTCGCCCTGGTCTCGAGGTAAAATGCAGCTGCCATTGCCACTTAACACGCTATGCCTCTGGAATTCAACGGAATATGCGGACGGATTGTCTTAACACTAGGCTTAAGTCTCTCTGCTAACCCTACTGTGTGCTTGAATCTCATTTCATGTTGGTGTTGTTTTTAAGTAAGCAATTACAATTAAACGATACAAATTACATGAAAATCATTAAACTTTTCATTTTAGTAGCTACAGTATTAATATCATGCTTAGATCAGCTAAAATCATTGCTACGAGTTGATCGCTCCCATCGAGCAATCCTCTATACTCTACAGTATTAATGCGACCATCGCAATCAAACGCGGATTACTGACAAAGAGGTCTCTGACGGCCTCTCTTGGCCTCCGATCAGGCCTGTGATTGCATTTCAGGCTTACGTAAGCTCGGATGAACGATCTTTTACACTCAGTATTGAAGTTTTAAGAAAAAGTTGCTTTTAAATGTTGTGCAATGAGTTTTGTGAACTTTTCGGACTTTTTTGAATGGGTCAAGGAGGTTTTGGACTAAGTTTCAATATTTAAGTTTGCAGTTTGGGAGGTCTAAGCTGAGCTTTGCGTTTGTGTTGGTGTGGCGTCAGACGTTAAGTTAGGCGCATATCTTGCTTGACCTAAACCGGATCTTGCTGTTTTGTGACAACCAGGTACGCCTTTGTACCATGAAATAAAGTAAAAGAGAATCGTGGACCCAACTCTGTTCTAGATGATACACCAGAAGTACGCATTATTAATTCAAACAACATATCAAATTGAAAAAGAATGGTGATGCAATTTTCGATGTAGAAGAATTTAGATATTTCTTATGTTTGACCCATTTTAATTTTTTTTTAAATCGCGTTTTAAGCGCTCTCCACAAATTAAAATTATAAATTAAGCCTCACGAACTATATATATATATATATAGAACTCAATATATATATATATATATATATATATATATATATATATATATATATATATATACTACTTATATGATTTAGTTATATTTTATATTGCTTTTTCTCTTTTCACCTTTCAATAGTCAGGCCAGGAACAGAAAAAAATGTAAATAAAGCATCGCAAGCAACGCAAATCTACATTTTGCCTTAATATTTATTTCTATCAGGTAAAGTGAGCCACACTATCGTGGCTCAATTAATATATGGTTGACTGAAAGTGGATATAAACTTAAGCTCCACAATTTTTTTAAACGTTCGGTTTACCGTATATTCCAATATACGTCCATACATCGGAAACCAAATAAGGCTACCGTGAGACGTTGATTGCATTTCAAGCTTACGTAAGCTCAGACCAACGATCCTTCGAACGAGGTAATGTAGAAAGCTTAAAAATATGGATAGCTTTAAAGACTGGGTCAAAATCTGAAAACTTTTGAAGTAAACTTTCAATATGTATATTTTTCTTTACGTATTTTAATATTTTTTGTATATATTTCTAAATAAATATCTTTAGATAATAATAATTTTTATCATAATAAGAATCATTTGTTATTATGAGTAACAGAGTATTACTGCCTACTTTGCTATGCGAGAATAAACTTAAAACTACCTTATTTAACAATTATTATATCAAAGCTTTTGTGGCGTAAGGGCACAATCGTTTGAGTGTAAACGCGACCTTTGGGAATTCAATTCTCACTCGGAGAAATTAAACGTTACCTGGAAAATGGGGGAAGTAAGTAAAAGTATCAATAGATTCGCACTGCCTTCGCAGGGAACCTTGTCGTTAAAAACAAATATTAATTTTATTGTAATTGTCAAAATCAAGAAATGAATTAGCTATTAAGAACGTAAGATAACACAGAGACATTAAATACACAAAATATTCAGTTAACAAAGACAAATGAAGAATTCCAACGCTCATGCTTATTCCGTTAAGGAACTCCTAAGGGAGGCGTCGTTACTTGTTACAGTTATTACCATTGCAAAGCATCTAAGGTTACGTTCTTACTGATATATTTATAATAAAACTCTCCTTTACGTATTATATGAAGATGTAATCGTAGCAAGCATTATTCTGACTATGTCTTTATTTTAAATTTTTAACTATAATTCGTAACAAGAACAAAAATATACATAACAATTATGTTAAGTAGTCTTTGCTAGAACAGAATACTATAATTTATATTACATTCACGTATTCAAAACTATTTAATAAACATTTTTTATAATTTCCATTAAGTCTAAGCGGGTGTAACCGCAGTAAGAATCTAAGCCTATAATTTAAGTAAGCTCATATATTTTAGAAAGTAATTATATGAACGTATGCTTTAAATATACCTATATTCTGTGGGAAAAGATCAACTCCAGTGTATATCAAACTTAAGCCTTGCAAAGATTTGGCGGATAATCTCTGATGTTCCGAACTCCAATGGTGGAATTTTGAGTACTTCGAATTAGTAGTTATTTGAGTGATGCAATAGTTAGTGGTGCATCTATCCTAAATCAATG
Source organism: Heliconius burneyi (assembly GCA_018247715.1). Taxonomy (NCBI): domain Eukaryota; kingdom Metazoa; phylum Arthropoda; class Insecta; order Lepidoptera; family Nymphalidae; genus Heliconius; species Heliconius burneyi. The sequence goes on along the minus strand of DWGR01001606.1, from coordinate 6,566 downwards.
CTTTAGATTTTGTAATACATATTTATTAGAAATCTAAAAAGAAAAGGAAAATGGAACCCTCCAAGGATGTCCGACTAGCAAGACTATCTTTTTCAAGATCACATGGAGGTGTTAAGCTGATCAATTTCAGTAAATATCTAAGTAACAAGAGGCTCAAAAAAGCTCCTAAAGTAAAGTAATAAAAAGATATGACCGTTTCTCATTTATTTTTCTATTCACATCACACATCATTCGTATCAAACCACGCAACGGATTTTCAAGCTTTAAAACATACAAAAAATTTAAAATATAAATATATAAATAATAAACTTAAACTTAAAAATTTAATACATATAAATTCATTAAAACATGCTCAAATAGGTAATAGCAAAATAGCTGTTGTTGAGTAAGCTTCGCCCACGCGGGCGAAGTTACGAGTGTAATACTAGTCATAGTATATATAGGGTAAAACAAAAAAAATATATGTAAAAGTTTAATTTTGATTTTGAAGTTGTTTTCAATGTAACATGTAGATTTTACATTGAAAATTCCGATATCGCTTACTTTCAGACCGCCCTTACGGAAGGGCGGTAGCAGCAAAACCCTCTCCACTAAAATGAAACGTCGCAGGATCGCTCGCGCATATAAATTTATATAAACATTTTATTTTCACTAGTGGGGAACAAACCTAACGAAAATGCGGCACAAGGGTGTGACTGTGACGCGACGGTTGTGGGTTCGATACCCACTCGAGGAAGTGAAATATTTATTTATGTTTATATTTCCATTTCTTCGCTCTGAAGTCGAGGCAAAGCGCGGCGTTGAGTTCTGTCACTCAACGCGCAATGCCTTCAGAATTCGGCAGAGAAGTGACTCCATAAAAGTGAGGAACGGAGTGTCTTAATACTAGGTTCCCCTGCCTACCCTGCTGTGTATGGGATACAGCTGAAGCTGATTTAATTTATATGATTTTTTAGTTTTTTCCTTTTGTGTTATATTGTCACTTTTGTACCATATATTCTCTTTCGTACTTTTTCCATTCAACATGACATTAGAGAAGTGATTAGTGCTGGACTGGCACGCTCGGAACGCCATAAATAAAGAACAACAACAACAATCATGTAGTTCAAGCAGGCGAAGCCGCTGGTAGGCCGCTTTATAGTGATAAAGCTTGAAAAAGTAGCAGTTACTACTTCATTTTTTTATGACTGAAGCCCACACCTCCTAGAATTATTATATTTATTTTATTTTTATTTCTACTTTGGTAAATAAAATACAGCGTTCAGTTCTGTCAAGATTAAACAGAAAATTTTTTGAGAAATATATGAAGCTTTTCCTTTATTATTTACAAAAATATTATTTGTCCATTTTTAATTCAATACGCTACTATGAAATCAATAGCAGGCTCTGCTTTGTAACATCGAATATATAGTCGTCGTCACATACTCGTATATCCATATGACCATAGCTTTAACACGTCACGTAGACATCTGAATTGTTTGGATACAATTGATAAAATACAAAGCGATTTTCTATACAAAAGTTTTATATACTTTTAGTATATTGTAATTGATATTAACTAGATCTAGTCTAGAACTGTTGGTAAAGATATGCACTGAGGAAAATGATACTTTTTTAGAAAACGTTAAAAATTTTAACGTAGCGGGATTTGAACCCACGATATATGTTTTAGAAACCATCTAAGCGCTCACCATTAAGTAATAGGTTTAGTCAAGGTACGTTGAATTGTCAAATGATGCCAAATGGCAAGGGAATGTTATTTATTAGATATTTTTAAAGTGTTATTTACTTTTACGGAACTTAACTTAGGAAAGAACTTTACGCCTAATTTTTGGAGACTGCGTGTTGAGTGGGGGAACTCATCTCATCACATCGCATTACTTATCAGAGCAGTGTTTGTTAATTTAAATGTAACTCGCACCTGATTGGTTTTTTATTTTTCATTGTATTACTTGATAATTACTTGATACAATTTGATAATTTATTTATCAAAGACAGGTTAATAATATATATTTCTTAGTTATTATAGCCATAATTTTTTTCCAGCTTCACGCTGTATCCTGTACAAAGCAGGGTTCGTAAAGGTAATCTGGGAATCTAGTGTTGAGACACTTCGTTCCCAGAAGTGTTTTACTTTTGATCTTCACTCTCCGGCTTAATAGTGGAACTCAAGGCTGCACACTGTAACATACGTTGCCACTAAGTTGGTATATTCTTGATAATTATATATGTGTTAAATAAATTACTTATTAATATTACTTGAGTACCTACTTTAATTCTTGTTTATTTCACACTTAGCTTACACGCTTTCCAAGTTATATAAGCTGTGAGGCTCTGTGGTAATGTCTACAATGGCAGTGGGATCATGCGAACAGTTGTTGCTTTATCCCGACGATCCCTAACGTTTGGAGACTCAAACAAGTGCACTCTCCTTGTCGAAGAAGTTTGAGGTATTATCTTATTTAAAATGTAATTTATATAATATATAAATAAAACCTCTTGTTTCCGATTGACTGACAGACAAACTAGAAGACTTACAATGTTGACTTGGCATTTACGTAGGTCAAAAGTTGTAGGAGAGCACTAGGAGATGATGATATACATCACCAGGAAAAAAAATCTGCTCTTTAATAGTGAAGTGAATAAGAAATACTTTAGGTACGTAAAGTTTCTAGTGACTTAGTTCTAAAAAAAATAAAAAACATATCTGCCCATTAACACCTGGAAATTTTAGTTAAAGGGCCTTTAAGCAAATATTTTACTGTGCTCAAATAAAAAAGTGGCTAATTTAGCTGCGTTCGTGTCCACGCATTTATATTCCAGCGGTTTCTCGCCTGTTTTTACACGACTCCAACTTTTATATTAACTGGTCAAACAATGGAATTGAAATACGGAATTAAATTGGATATCTTTTGTATTGTTTTATACGAAAAAAGTGTCCCAATTTCGCTACGCTGATTGTTTTACGCGACCAGCCCCAGAAATAAATATAAGCGAGCCGTTTCGTATTCATAATGCAATGTAAACAGTGTTATTTATTAATATTTATAGAATTTTATTGTAAGTGAATTAATGTAAAATAAAAATGAAAGCACTTTACAAAGTTTCAAGAAGATTATATGTTCAACATTATAAAAAAGCAGTTTCATGTTTGCTAGAATGTTAGGCTGAGGGAACCTGTTGCTAAAGACACTCTGTTCCACACGCATGGCCCAGTCCTTTAAATACTGTGTGTTGAATAGTGGAACTCAACGCCGCACTTTTTATACATCCTATATTGTACATAAAAAAATCTTTTTAGATCAAGTAAAATAAAATATGACATACATCAGAAAGGGAGTCGAGCCCACACCGTCGCATTGACAGTCAACATGGGCAGCAAGTAAAAAAATATATAAATATTATAGCGATGGCGCAGTGGCACAAGGGTTAAACTGTAACGAGACGGTTGTGGGTTCCTTTTTTTTTATGGTAAAAGCATGGCAAACGAGCGTACGGGTCACCTGATAGTAAGTGATCACCGCCGCCCACGACACCGCGTAACACCAGAGGAGCTACTGGTGCGTTGCCAGCTTTTGGGGTGGCTGGCCCCCGGAGCCCGGCATTACCTAATGCGAAACGCAGTGGCATAAAGCCACTACTTCACGCCAGTTTTAGAACCCCACTCCAGTAAACAAAATATTTATTTCAATTTATATTTTCATTTCTTCGCTCTAATGTCAAGGAAAAGCGCGGCCTTGAGTTTTACCACTCAACAAGCAATGCCTCCAGAATTTGGCGGAAAGTGGGGAATAAAAGAGTCTTAACACTAGGTTCCCTCTGTCTACCCTGCTGTACATATATTGTAAAGCTTTTTAAATTACTTTTTTAAAAATAACATATACCATCCATGCTAACTCTTTAAACACTTTACCGTTATAACAAAAAAGTGCAACAGAAGCTTAAAAATTCAAAATTCTTGGATTAAACATGGGACTGTAGCGTGGCCTAATTCTTGCGTGCATTCTTTATTGCAGTTATTTTATTTTAAAAATGCAGCTTCTCTTTTTTCCCGCATGGCAGGGTAGGCAGCAGGAATTTAGTTTTAAGACACACCGTTCGCCACTTTCCACCTAATTCTTCTAGACATTGCTCGTTGAGTGGCGGAGCTTAACGCCGCGTTTTGTAGCTACTAGCAGAGCAGAGAAACGCAATTTATTGTTTTATTCACCTATCCGTTAAGCACTTTTTGCAACTGTCAGAATGCTTGCACTCAAAAACGCACTTTAAAGCAATTAGAGTTTCATAATTTTTGTGAGTATAATTTTTTAAAATATTTTCCCATTTTTTTACGACATTTGAAGATTAAAAAATAAAAGGTGCTTAGCTGAAGCTGAACGTTCATGAAAAAACTGGTCTCACATGAGATTATTATTTTTAAATAGTAAAACAACTTCAGTTGATATCACTGTTTCGGTTAGTGGAGTTTTTTACAAAAGTTGAAATTTTCTAACATTAATATAGTCAAAATATTAGTACTTCATGTTTTTGATAGCTTACTTTATATTTAACCTAAATTGTTTTAATTGAGTAGCGTTTAATGAAAAAAAAAATAGTGATCGGTAAAATCTTAAATATGTCCATCTTTTCTCCTCCTTACAATTGTTTTCTGGAGTTTGGAAGCTGACAGAACCCAAAACAAAGTAAAATTTCTCTATCATAAATGAAAATATATATTTAATAGTAAAATTGAATCCACAGATTTAATGACCTAGATCATAGGACCTTATTATAGCCTTACTTGCAGTGACAGAAATATAAAAACAAAAAAAAAACTAGGTTTGAAAAATTCCATCGTTAATTCTCAAGTGGCTTTTCGAATTATTTCCATTCCCCTACTTTCGTAAGTTAAGTCTCTGCGTGGGATACACGGCGTCTCAAATTCGTATGAAAAGTAGAAAACGAAGTGTCTAAACACTAGTTCCTATCTGCCTGCTCACCCTAACTTATTGCGGGATAAAGCGTGAAATGTGGACCGTGGAGGCTGAAAAACGTCTTGAGACGTTCCACGACGAATGACGTAACTCAACACCGCGGCGAAAAATAGCTACAATGATATCTGTAATACTCACGAAATACAAAACCCCACGCACTTACTTGATTTATGCAACCGTTGTCATTTATAGGCGGTTGTAGCGCAAATATTTTAATATCCGTACAGTGAAGCAATTAGTGACAATAGTACGTAGGTAATGGCCTTTATGCTGGAGCGAGCTGGCGTCCGGCCAGCAGGTATATACTATTATGTATGTATGTATGTATGTGTTGCTATATACTCTAGCCTTTTGTTTGTGATGTACTATTGGTGAATGTATGAGTGAATCGTAATTATGGTATTTATTGGACAAATTTGGTGTGAGAGGAATTAATTCATGTGCGCTTTGTCGAATGCTTAATGGTACAAAGAGGTAAAATAGTGAATTACGAGTGAAAGATAACTTGAAGTTCTTGAAGATTTTAGATCAATCAGTTTTTGGTTTCTTACATTATTTTGTATGTCTACTTACATTTCTAAAATTGATATTCACTTATATACTATACTTAGTTACTGTACAAAATTATTTATTCTTTTATATATATGTATACATAAATATTTGTAGATTACGTTTGCATAGCAAAGTAGGAAGAGGTGCTAAAACACTTCTGCTCCCCACTATTATTTCCTGGAGTGGGAATTGAACCCACAATCTACTGGCCTCTGATATGGATTATTTATTAGATTAAATGAAATCATAAGAGCAGCTTCATGCTTTGACGTTCATATCGAAAAGGAACTGTTAATTTACTGCGTTTCTTACTTTTTACCCATTATGTTGGGCTATACAATTTTTAAGACATTATGTGATGGGTGGCGGAACAAAAAGTCGCGCTTCGTTTTGTTAGAAATTGAATATTACTTATTCTTCCGACTAGGAATCGAAATTAAAGCATAGTCGTAGGCAGACGATACGCCACTGTGCTTTTATGGCCTTATTATCTTAAATAATTATTAAAATCCACGAGTGTGTTATAATACATGCATTATTCACTTTATTTCAATATATATCAGCGAAAAACTTCACTACAGTGTTTGTTGTAACACAAGTCTCCCAATGGGGAACGGAGTATCTTCACAAAAGTTTCCCAGGTTCCCTCTGTCCACAGCAAGACACAATGTGAATTAAAAAAAATCGTTGAAACTCGCCGACGAAGGAATTTTCTTCGTCTTTTCCATTTTTCAACCCTTCTTTCACTGAATTAACTCTGATTTCCAATCTTACATATTTTTTTTAAATAAAATTTTTTATAAAGCATTTCCGTTTGGACAATACAACATAGTACCGATAAAAGCAATGTACCGTTTCCTGTTATTGGTTTATTCACGTAAAGCTGCAGCTCGTTCCAGTTGGATAATCTCTGTACTTTGGCTATTTATTTACATAATATGTTTTAATCATCATTTAATCATAATGAATATTGATAGGAATCATACATTATTTCTGATTCACTCACAAAACATGACGTTACAACCCTTCCCCCCCCCCCCC
>DWGR01001605.1:0-15661 GCA_018247715.1 Heliconius burneyi | reverse complement strand
TGCATGTGTGGCTTGAATTATACGAACATGCACCGCCACCGCCAACGGTGTGTGCACGTTATGACATTTAGCTTAAATTAGTGGGAGTATGCACTTATTGTAATACTTATTATGAAATTAACTATAAATTTGTTGAAGTTTTTATCTGTAATGTAAGGGACTTACCACTATACTGCTTGTATTATTAAGTGTCATTAACACATGCTGTGTTCTCGTATTTGAAAGAAATGGAGAAAATATGGAATGCAAGATCAGTGTAAGGGGTAAAATATTAGAACAAGTGAATGAAGTGGTATATTTGGGAAGTATATTCAGTAGAGATGGAAGATACAAGATGTATGTGTAAAGGCGTATTCCTGCCGGTAATAGGATCAACGGAGCCTTAGTTGCATTGATGGGATGGAGAAACGTCAGTATAGCTGCGCGTTTGGCCGTACACAATGCAGTGTTGGTACTGACGCTGTTGTACGGCAGCAAAACGTAGGTATTACGAATTAGTATTAACAAGAATAAAAGAAAGATGAATGTTGTGAAGATGCGATCTCTTCGTAGGAAAAGCCAAGCTGCCGCAGCTTAGCTGATCGAGCCTTAATGAAGAGATACACAGATGGCAGGTACTAGCGAGGACGTCACGGTGAGAGTGAAGAAGTGCTCAGCTGGCTTGGGCACGTCGAACGAATGAGTAATAAAAGAATGGTAAGTAAAGTAAGGGGAGACCTTAGTTGACCTTCAAAAACACAGTATCAAAGATCCCGTAAAAAGCATGAGGATACTCGGAGGGCATTTATGAAGGTGTCCATGACAGTGGACGAAGCGAAAGAGGTGTGTATTGACTGCAGCATTCTGCGCTCCGTTCTCTCTGACTACCCCGCTAGGGATACAGCGTAAAGCTAAGTTACGTTTTTATTAACATAATTTAATATATTTAATTCAAAAAGCCAATCTGAACTCATAACTAAATGAAAATAATAATAAAAATTGTTATTACGTAAATATTTCTCGAATGACAAACGCATCGTTACATATTTGTTCATTCTCTTTTCATATTTTTCAGTTCAGAATTTATTGCAACGTTTTCGCACTCCACTCTTTATATTTGCTTCCCGTAAATAAAACATATTTTGATTTTTTATAAATAAAAAGATACATATTTTTACGGATATGGCCTTTTATGTACATATTTAATTATATGTCTATACGGATTTATGTATTTATTTGTATGTATATATGTCGTTGTATGTATTGTGTATATTGTATTAGTCAATCCTTTTTGTTGGTATTTTAATTTTTATGATTGCACAGTTTTCTAATTCCACTGTTTGGATTCATCCACTGCCATAGGTTGGCTGAAAGAGATTTCTTTTAGAAATTAGCCCGCCATTGCAAACATATCTTTTCAACTGTTTTTTACTATTTTTTTATATATGCGATAAAGAATATAATAAGAAAATAATATGTAAATATGTCTATTTAGCCTTAAATAATTTAAATATCGAGTGTATCGAAACTATTTCTGTGTTTCTGATTTTATTTATTATGTAGTCAAAATCAATGAATTGCTGACGTTAGAGGTGAGGTATACAGGATGCTTAATAAGTTTCATGTACGTAAGCATTTAAAATCCTTCACATAGCAGAGTACGCAAAAGGAACCTGGCAAACTATTATGCCATTCCCCACTTTAGCGTCGAATTTCGGAGCCATTATATGTTGAGTGGTGGAACCAAATGCCGCGTTTTGACTCGTTACCAGAGCGAGATAATGAAAATATTAAATAATTAATTACCTCGAGTGGGAATCGAATACACAGCCTTTTGCGTTTACAGTAGCACAGCTGCACCCTTGCGTCACGACTTCACTATTCATTTATTTTTTATGAAAAAAGACATGGCAAACGAGCGTACGGGTCACCTGATGGTAAGTGATCACCGCCGCCCACGACCCCACGTAACACCCGAGGAGCTACTGGAGCGTTGCCAGCTTTTGAGGTGGTTGGGCTATTTATTATGATAGATAATATATTAAATTAAATAATAATTATGATTTAAATTCAACCTCTACTGATTAATTAAATGAGTCATTTATGATCTGTCTAATAGGCGATATCGGCTTTTTATTGCAAATAAGCAATTAACGATGTACATGAATGTATTAGCATAGAGACGAGGCTAGTGTATGAAATGAGCTACTGTTAAATTAATTATTGTGATGTATTTATTGCATGTTTTCAGATGAAAGGCTTTTTAATATAATAGGCTGTAATGTTGTTGGAAAAATATGGTCATATTTTTTTATTTTAATAATACTGAACTAAGGATAAAGCGTAATGTTATAAAGGTAAATATAATTCTATATTTTTGTGATGTTGTATTAAAACTGGTTTTTTAATAATATTATTATATTAAATTCAATCTAATATTCAAAGTGAAATGCAAATACTTGTAGTATGTTTCTACTTGTCATAGAGCGTAGTTCCGAGCGTAGTGCTGTGTAAAAAAAAAAGATTAGTTAATTTGGATAGAATCGAACAAAATTAGGATGAAGCTGCCTCGCATTTAACCAGTTTTTACGCATAACGTGAATCAAAATAGTAAAAAAATTCTTCTGCAAGACATACAAAACTTGAAAAAAATGCCTATAAAAAATCACTGAAAAAATTTTAACGTAAAAAGGTAATCTTTACATGAAAAGAAGTAAAGCAACTTTTTCAAATAACTGCTTGATGATACTACCAAATTAAATAAATAAAATAAATGTGTGTATGCTATATCATCCTGCACTTCGCAAGGTAGACAGAGGGAACCTAGTGTAAACACACTCCGTTCCCCATTTTTCGCCGAATATTGAAGACATTACGTGTTGAGTGGCGGATGGAAAGAGTGTAAAGTGGGGATTGTGGCATGGGCTCGAGGTTAATAATCTAAAATCGGATCGGCAAAGCTTCAAAGATAATAGGCACCGGAGGCGAACATTGAATTTCAGCTACTCACGTCGCCAGTTATTGCGATACTCTCTGCCAATATCTGACTTTAGACCTATATGAAGCGTGATTATATGCAATTCTTGTCATACTAGGATAAAATATGCTTGTCATATTAGGATCAAAAAACAATAGAAAAATTTTTACAATATATCGCATTTTTTGTTTTTTATGACTATAATTGTGCCCACGCGCCGCGACTCGCTTCAAGTACGTGTTAATAATAAAACTATTTTAGTCCATTTAAAGCAAATTGAGAAGATTAAAAAACTTGAAAGATGGGTACCTCACGAATCAAGTGAAAAATACCGACAAACATGCATCGATTGTTGCGTTATATTACTTAACATGCACAACAAGGATTTTTAAATCGCACTGGCTAAAAGTGGCAATTGCAAATCATTATAGGAAAGTTAGCTGCTAAATAACTGAGGCTAGTCATCGGGTTAGTTGCTCTACGCTATTGTTGCTTAATGACGCCAGACTACACATTGCACAACAAAGGCCTACCAAATTAAACGAGCTTTAATTAGAATGTCCAAGACATCCACTATTGTACCTTGATGATTATTTCGTTTTATTTTTTCTTATTCTAAAATTATAATTAAAATAATTTAAATCTATCTGAGACTAGTCGCGGTGCAGGGGCGAAGTTTGTCAGTGAAAACGAGGAACGCATTGTCTTAGGACTAGGTGCCCCAGCCTGCTGTGTGAGGGATAGAGGTTGACGATAAAAAATTATAAATCTACTTTTAACACAGAATTTAATTAGAAAGACTTTATTATTGCTTATGTAGCATTAACTTTGTCACTTAAGTTTATACTAAATTTGAAATATACTACTGGCACGAGTACATGGCCTGCGGGAGGCCGGACTCGAGCATTATCCATATAGATCTTGAACCAGCCGTCAAATCGGTAAAGTTCAGGTACCTTGGATACATTGTATAAGAGTCTGGAGGTATCTATTACGATGTCTATAGCCTGATAAGCGACGCCTGGGCCAATGGCGGGAAGTCACTAGTGCGGTCGTGGTGAAAGACATAGAAGCCAATGCTCTAACCACCGAGTACGCTAAAGATCGTCTAAAGTGGAGTACATTAAGTAGGAAAGCAGATCCTTACATAAGGGATTGATGTCAGGGAGAAGAAGATATTACTGGACCGATACAGTAGTATATTTCAAGTAAATCTTAATTAAGCAATATTAGTGAATATAAAAACATACAACAATTTATTTTACCCAATAATATTTAGCAAAGATATAGATTTGAATCTCTTGATTATCCCACTATTAGCACTGACCAATAAATCACGTACTCACTGCACTTAGTAACAACCGCAAATTCGTTTATGTGATAGACTAGATTAGGTTCTCATTAAGTTATCATGTGATGTAATTATTCAGAAATTATGGCCATTGCTTAAAATGGTTATTTTCTTTCTTTTTAAACCACGCTGTATCCCGCAAACAGCAGGGTAGGAAGAGGAAACCTAGTGTTGAGACACTCCGTTCCACATCTTCTGTCGAACTCTGGAGGCATTGCGAATTGGGTGGTGGAACTCAACGCTGCGCTTTGCCGCGACACCAGAGCGAGAAAAATTAAAATATAAAATATTTCATTTCCTCGAGTGGGAATGGAACCCACAGCCTGTTGCGTTTACAGTCACTTTTTGCGCCCTTGTGCCATTACTGGCATCAATATTTAAATTTCCTACCTTAGCAATTAAGACTTGGTGCAATATCCACTTAAATTATAATTCATTTAATAATAACATGTTTATTTATCGAACTAGCAATTTGATAAGTTTTCTTATTTTACTTTCTACTAAATAAATGGTAGCTTCTTCTTCTTCCTAGTATTAACCACAGTTTTTGTTGCCAGGTTCTTTTATTATTTCAGGGTCTTTCTGTCATTGAATTTATATTGTGCGTCTTACGTCTCCCAAAAAAGGCCTTTTTCATTTTCCTAGCATAATACTGTTGTAAAAATCTACTTAATTTTATTTAATTTTTATACGTATAAGTAAGAATAAAATTCGTGCAGCATTTTAAGCACGACTTAAACAAAAGTCGTGTCACACTATGCAAACACTGTAACCACAAACTGATTTGTTTATTCTCTATTTTCTCTTTTCAGATTTAAAAGAGCATTTAGAATGAAAATTTCATATGAAAAATTCCGAACAGAGTTGCTCGACGTATTCAAGTTACGTGACGGCGACAGTGATCGATAACTCTGGTTTACTAACCTTTTAAGGATTTTATATTATGATTTTCTATAGAAATCTTAGATTTTTAATAAGCTGCTTTCTTATACTTATAAGAAAAATATATTTTCTATGAAACTAGACTAGACTATTTTATTATTATATTTTTTACATTATTATAGTTATTATGATGATTTATGATTATCCTTAATTTCTCCTTGAGTGCGAAAAATATTTAATTTGAAATGTTTAAAAGCGGTTACACAAAACATTTGACGTAGTTCAAGAAGTAAAGAATGCTTTATATTCGTAACATAAGTAAAAATTCTTATAATATTAACTATTGTCGCAATGACTAGAATCATAATTAGGAATGATTTTTCAATTATTCAATTTATTCAATGAAGACTTCTACCTTCGTTGCACTTTCAACTATTTGGGGCTCTTCATGAACGGTACGGTCTATATTTTCTATGTGGGTACCGAGCAGCCCTCGCATACTTTTCATAAGTATCCCAATTGAGTAAAAATGTTAAAAAAAACAAGATTTCACCTGATTGCACTTAAAGAGCTCTGACTCTGTGCTTTTCTGGTAAAGGAAAAAATTAAAATATGATAGAATTTATCAGTAATGATAATCATGTCAACACACATTTTACAGGATTTTTGATTTACCATTTTATAGTCTTCATATAAGTGAATTTCGAACATAACGAATTATAATTTTAAAGTAAGAGTTAAACTGTAAAACTGCGGAAAGGATTTCGAATACAACGATAGCAAATTTCTTAATCCCTGGAGCAACCTCAACATAATGTAAAGATAACGAGCTTATTTGTGAACAAGGCTTTTAGTCTCCAAGGCTTCATTTCCTTTGTTAACTCAGTGGCTTCTGTAGTCTTTCAACAGCTGGTTTGAAAAATATTTTCTCAATCGATCTTCGCCGATATGTTGCTTGATATTTTAACACTGAGATTCAGTATTTAAATTTAATAAACTTGCATGCATACTCGTATATGCACTTGTTCCTAAATTGTACGATATGAAAACGATAATAAATTTTAAATAAAAAGAGAAATATATATTTTTAATGTCTTATTCAGAAAACAGTAGTAATTGTCACTTACGATATAACTATAACATAAAATACAATTATATATATTGTTCACTTACAAAAAATAAACATTTTTTTATATTTTTTTATTTTTGTCTAATTTTTAAACATTTCAACTTAAATCAACAGTCCCATTTTCCTAATAGTTATATTTACTTACACGTCAGTACTAATTTTTTTATTTACTAATAAAAAAACTGAAGTACGATTAGTTTCTCTTATAATTTGGCAATTTCTTTTTATACTTTTTTCCCGAATGATAAAGCGGCTGCCGTTCATAGACCATTTGTGTCTCTGCCTAATTCAGTATACTGACAGTTCTGAATGAAACTAAATGTAAGATGTTACGGGCTTTTTCCTTTGTTTTGATCGAATGAAAATAAATTGAACTTGAATCATTATATATTTTTTCCGTTTCACGCTGTATCCCGCACACAGCAGGATAGGCAGAGGGTACCTATTGTTAAGACACTCCGTTCCCACTTTTTCATGAATTCCGGAGACATTGCGTGTTGAGTGGTAGAACTCAACGCCACGCTTTACCTCGCCACCAGAGCGAAGAAATGGAAATATAAACCTAAATAAATATTTCACTTCCTCGAGTGGGGATCGAACCCACAACCGATGCGTTACAGTCACACTATTGTGCCGCTGCGCCACGACGACCTCATATTATTATTATATAGTATTTCAATAATATTATCTACATTTCCGAAAAAAAAAGTATATTAAAGTGTAAAAAAGTGTATTCAAGAATGAATTAGAATACAAAACCATTGTTGGAGATCATCAACTGTGCCGTGATGTTCCGTAAGTAGCGTGCATCGTAACATCATGTCATCTTTTAAATATTATCGTTAGTCTGTGCATGGAATTCTTCCTATTAATATTATAAATGTGAAAGTTTAATAGATGTTTGTTCCACTTTCACGCAAAAATTACTGATCGGTTCTAGATGAAACTTAACAGTAATATATCTTATACATCTAAATCATACATATATGCTACAATGTACCTAAAAAAATATAATCTGCCTATAATACAACAATACGCTTAAGGGGTGAAGCCGCGCGTGTGTCGCTATTTATAAGTGTGTTATAAAGGCAGGTAAGAAATACCAAAAAAATTTAACGTTTAACAAAAAAAAATTCTTTTAATAGGTATTTCAACTGAATTAGAGTTTTTTCATAGATAATTACAAAAGATTACAAAGAAAACGAAAAATATTTTTTAAGAAATTTGCGTTTTCATTTCAATTTTATTAAGTTTTCATTAGCGGCGTCAAAAAAATATTTTAAAAGGAAAATTTGAATTTTCATCATACCACTTTTTGTAACTAATTATTTTATGCTAATTTTATCTGTGCCTCCCCAGATAATGTTTGTTTGGATAATTTACCTGTCAAATTGGGGACGTCGATGGCCTTGCTTGAGTACGACCTCCTTGTATAAGTACAACACAACTTTTTGTTGTTCTTAATAATCAATTTTGAATTTCTGTTTTTACTCTATTATATATTTTTTAAATAAATCATATTCATTCCAAGCTATCATTTTCATTATCCTATAAAACATAACAGTTGCTAATCAGTTATGAGAAAGAAATTGTCTGAGTAAATTTGGATACTACACGACTACGACTTGTAGTCGAGTCCTTCATATAATAAACAATATAACAGTCAAAGAAAAAAAATAAGCTCACCATGCTTAAAAATAAAAAAAATATTGGTTATCTTAACCCTTACGTGATACGCAGAGTACTAGACTGTCACTCTTATTATGGTTTACACGTATATTCCGCAGTCATATCGGCGAAATGTGTGCATTGTCAGTTTATAAATATTACCTATGTACATTCAGACTACCCAACAAAATTACTCTTTTTTCGGTTTCACGCTATATCCCAAAGAGGCAGAGGGAACGTGGGAAACTAGCGTTTAGACACTCCGTTTTCCTTAACATACCTCCATTCCCCACTTTCCGCCAAATTCTGGAAGCATTGCGTGTTGAGTGGCAGTACTCAACGCCGGGCTTTGCCTCGTTATCAGGGCGAGGAAATGAAAGTGCTAATATAATCGAACCCACGTCACGTGCTCACAGCACGCAAGGGCACGACTGGCCTCAAAAATAATACGATTATAATAATTTCACAAAAATGTTATTGTGGGAAATACATTGAAGAAACGATAACGCACGTAATGGAGGTTGGTAATACAACTGTCAAGATATGGAACCTTATAGGCATTGTTTGTCGGCCAACGATAGTTGTAAGACAAGTTATGTAACTGCGACTGTCAGAAATATTATTTGTTCTAATAAATTGCTGAAATTTAATATTATTAAAAATATACGAATACATATTTATTTAATAAATATCACATATTTATTTATTTAGGGGTTGTTTTGTGAATAAGGCAAGGCTATTGTCACACGAATTTCACTTGAGAATAAGAAATTTGTGAACTAAATAAAATACAAGTCTTTTGTCTTGTCAAGACAATACCGTATGCTTCTTATCAGTTCCTATATCTATAAAGGAATATTGAACTTTTTGAGTTCAACTTAATTAATTATTATCTCATAAGTTAAATACACAATTGCTCGTAATTTAATTTTATCCAAATGTTAAATTTAATTTCAATTCTTAATGGTTGAATTAGACTAAAATCATTTATTACACTGATTTGACAAATATTTTTGTATTTTATAGCTCCGTTTGTCTTCCATCGTAGCTTTAGGCAATCTGTTTTCTGTGGTTATACCGCTGTGGATAAAGAATAAATCAAATTAGGTTCACGCTGTAAGCCGCACAAAGCAGTGTACTAAATAATATTTTGTAACATCTTTAAATTAAGTTTAATATATATTTATTTTTTCATAACAAACAACAAAAATATTTTCTTAATACAAAGTTTTTGAATTGCTATCATACATTTATATGAGAAATTTATTAAAACACTAAAGTGTTCTTATAGATTTATTTTTGTGCATTACAAACAAAAGAAAAATCTCTAAAACTGGACACTTTAGACACACCCGACTACAAGAACGCTACAAGGAAGCTACAAGACAGTTTAGTAGTAATAACGAAATTTAATCAACTAGAAGCGTTGTTAAGTTCTACAATATACGAGTATAATCTTAGTTCCTACAATATCATAAGTTCTTATCATAACTATAAGCGTCAATATAATGCATCGAGTACACTACTAAAATTATACCAAAAAGTTAGTTCGAAACCGATTAAACAACGAAGCGCATTACGACCGCAGCCATTCTAACTTTATGCTTGTTGTATCCATCTACGACCGGGTAACATAAACTTTTTGCAATTTACAGTTAATATGTTTTATAAAATGTTTGTGATACTAAAAAAGAGGAAAAAAGGGGAAACGGGGGTAAAGGATAATTATGTTTATGATTTATTTTAGTTATATAGTAAGAATATTAATACACATTCCATTCTCCACTTACCTCTGGAGCTCGAGATTTTGGGTATTGAGTGGAGGAACTCCACGCCACGCTTTTATTTCCAGGTTGGGGAAATGATTGAAATATTATTTTTTGAAATATAAAAGGTAGTATAGTTTTCAAATAAGAC
Source organism: Heliconius burneyi (assembly GCA_018247715.1). NCBI lineage: Eukaryota > Metazoa > Arthropoda > Insecta > Lepidoptera > Nymphalidae > Heliconius > Heliconius burneyi. The sequence continues at coordinate 5,758 of DWGR01001605.1, read as the reverse complement.
GCTGTATCGCTGCAGTTTATTATAGGTATATAACAATAAAACAAAAGTTATAGACTTATATAAAAACGAAGAATCAGCTTTACGCTGTATACCGCACACAGCAGGGTAGACAGAGGGAACCTTGTGTTAAGATACTATGATGTTCACTTTCCGCCGAATTTTAAATACACGAAGAATTAATGAGATTTCAATGTAAACCAGTAGTTTTTGATATTAGCACTATCAACCAAACAAATTCTTCACCTTTACGACAATAATATAGAAACATAAATATGTATAATTTTGTATATATTATTCCTAATTAAGAATCAAAATCACAACTTACCTCATCTCATATAAACATTATCTCTGAAATACCAATGCTTACAAAAGTAAAATATAAAAGTTTCTAACTTGTAGATATTTTAAATTTACTCTTTTATCCAAAGATACCGTCTACCATAGTGACCTAAGAATAAAGCGTCCACAAGGAGTAATCGCCCTGTGTCACATCCTTATAGCGCAATTTCTCTCAAAGGCAATGGAGTGTAACTAGTTCAGTTTTCAATTTGCCATACTGTCTCCCACGGGGAGCATCGCTGATGTCGACAGGAAGATATTTACGCTAGTGTAATGCACCTTCTTGTTAAAATTGAATACATCTTTGGGCTCAATATCAAACATCTGTATATTTATGGATATATATGTTTCTTTTTTGGTAAAGTGCTAGTTTCATCTTTATATTTAAGGGTTTTTTGGCAAAAAATAGATAGGAAGTCATAAGAAAAAAACTATACTGCATTTTAAATTATTAACGTTTGATTATATTGTTTGGTAGGCACCATAAAAAAATAACCAGAAAATATTAGTTTACTTTTGTTTGGTTATCAGACTAAAGAAGTATATTTCATTCCCCCAAGTGGGAATCGAATTCACGACCATCGCGTTTCGTTTGTTCTCCTGCGTCATGATGGCCTTCATTCAATTAATTCTAAATAAAACAAAAATAATGAGAAAAAAATATCAGTACTAAATAAGATCCTTAAAAATTATTCATATTCCTACAGTTCGGCTAAAACCAGAATTTTTCCATGGGCAGTAATTTTCTCACTGTAAATGCTAAAACTCAGGTAAAGCGCGGAACAATGCCCTTAAACGCCGGCAGGAAGCTGACTGTATATTTATCTTGTGCAACAATAACAATTAAAGAGAAATAAAACAGAGGACAACTAGCTTCATTTATGAGACAGTTAAAACAAAGTTTTGTATTTTAAAGACAATAAATAGCACAACATACCTACGTCATGGCGCAGGGGCACAAGTGTGTGATAGTGTACGCGACTGATTGTGAGTGCGATCCCTGCCCAATATTGACCAATAAATTGGGTAAGAGACACCTGTATGAAAATGGCAATGACATTTTCAATTTAATATAAAAAACCTACTAGCAATCAAATAATGTAAACAAATAATATTTCAATAGAAACCCAAAGACAGACAGGTCGAAACATGGTTTTAAGCATTATAAGAATGGCTAATATCCACGACCAGATATATAAACCTCGTTTTGTATAACAGAAACCTATATATATATATATATATATATATATATATATATATATATATATATATATACATCTATATATATACAGCTATCAAAAGTTTCCCTCTATATAGAAATGGCCGCCAATCCACTAAGTAGACCCAATTTTTCCAAACCCTTATCAACGATTTGTCTATGAAAGTCACGTATTATTCAATAAACCTAAAATTAATACTGTATACGTGATTGGCGTGGAGATGTCCAAAGTTTCGATGTAATGAAGAAGGTCTAGGAGCTGGAGCTGAGGAAACTTAGAAGTGGCGATTATAATATATATTTTTCTTTCTATTTACTGGCGAACTTAATCAACTGTTATGTTTTATATTATGGTCATTAGGTGACCATTCTGTAGATATATTTTTTATTTCTTGGGAACAGATAGGGTTTTATATTATCATATTCCAATTTAAAAAAAAAAACACACTCACGCTGTATCCCGCACATAGCAGGGCAGGCAGAGGGAATCTAATGTTAAGACACTCCGTTCCCCATTTTCTGCCGAATTCTGGGGGAATGTGAGCGAGGAAATGGAAATACGAACGTAAATAAATATTTCACTTCCTTGAGTTGGGATCGAACCCACAACCATCGCGTTATAGTCACACTATTGTGCCGCTGTGCCACGACAAACTCAAAATAATATTGTATTTTATATTTATCTTTGAATATTTTGTTTATGCTATTTTTACATTGTCAGTAAGTCAGTTAAATAAATATTCAATATATAGACTCTAGAGCATTTTAAAGTTTTAAGCAATTGTATTGTTACTTTGTAAACCTTCTTAATTATAGAAAATAAATAAGTAAATATATGCTTATATAACTGAATATATATTAAAAATAAATTATAAATGATATTACGTAACTCAGAGTCCAGGAAGATTAGATACGAAGCGGATAAGACATAAATAAACAATGGGTGCTCTACACAAAGACTAAATGATCCATTCAAAACATCTGGCAAAGCAATTTATTCTAATTGCTTTGTGATTCATATTTTTTATTTATTCAAATTAGGAAGTACATGGGTTCTAAGAAATCGGAGTTTAAATACGACAGGAATAATCAATTATTAAAATAAAATATTATACAATTCGTTGTAATTATTTAATTGAAAAAATTAAAAAATATCTTTAAGTATATAAATTACAAATTATTTTATGTAGTTATTACAGTATACTCGTAGATTACCAAATTCTTCTTAGTCGTACACTCCTGTCGGAGTGATCGTGGTCATAAGCTGTCTTTGCCAATTAAAAGCGAGATTGCGGGATTTCTCCCTCCATTTAAATTATCAGCAATGCGGGTGTCCATTGGAGCAACCAGTGCAGGGTCTGCAGCCCTTACCAAATACACTTATATAAATAATCACTATCACTCTCTCAGTCTGTCAGTCAGTCTTATTTAATCTACAATAATACGCCATAGCATATGCCTATCGCCTATGGTTGACTCGCAATATTTTTATATATAATAAATCGTATGCAATTAATTGCTATGGCTTTCTTGTGTAAAGAGTGTTAAAGAGAAAGGGCTTGTGGCAGACATACGCTATGTATTAAAACTTGAAATAGTAAGTAAGATCAGGGAACATGAAACTGGGATAGTGATTTTGAAGTACATAATACTCGTAGATAAAATAGTATCTCACTTCAAAAATAATATATACTTACATTCAGGTTTTATACAATAACAAAGATCCAGCTATCACAGGCTCATGGGCACCCAATAACGCCTTCTTTCCAAATCGAAAAATCTGTGAAATATATGTAGAATACGTATGTAGAATATTAACAATAGAAAAAAAATGGTCTTTGCTCCTTATGTGGATATGTCAAACGCTCAAAGCGCAATGACATTTTGACATGGCTGATAAAAGTATTGTTGTCGACAGTGATGAAAAAAGAAATGCCAAAGTAAATTATTAAAACATTTAGTATTAAGTATAATTAGATAAGTTAATACTGTATATAATGAAATTAGAGCATGATCTAAATTAGATAGTTATAGGAGTATGGAGGTTGAAACTATTAAACATTTTCAGCCACTAGCAAACTCAGCACGGCGTAATGTAATCCCTGGCGATATAGAGTTAATATGACTAATTTTAATTACAACACGCGATATCGCGGTAGTCTCCATCAAACGCTGGGATTGACTAATGCTATTAATAAAATATTTTCGATTTTCGACATTTATGTAGGTTAATGAATGTATTAAAATGGTTTAAAAATTCAAATTAAATCAGCTTCACGCTCTATCCCGCTCACAACAGGGTAGGCAGAGGTAACATAGTGTTAAGTCACTCGGTTTCTGCTTTTTTCATCAGTAATAAAAAACTTCTTACTTTGAATTTTAGACCTAGGTCTCACATTTTGCCTAACCTTAAGTTTTCGGTTATATATGAGCCTTAAATTGATATTTTGCGCTCTTTAAGTTCTCAATGCTATTGTATTATTGTTCACGTTGTATTGTGCTAACGGATGTTACCAATAAGCTGATTAAGTCTTAGTATTCTCGTATATTACAATTAACAATAATGAACTAAATTGTTTGAAGTAGTTTAAAAAGGACATCATCATTTGATCATTTTCTTTTTCACGGTATACCTGTATTACACATATTACATGAAAACATTACTTGTTTCAGAAAATTTATTTAATATATTGTATCTATTTACCAACACGAATTTTTAAACTAAAATGGGCTAAAATAAATAAAATAAACTGATTGATGATGCCATCGTGGCGCAGTGGCACAAGGGTGTGACTATAACGCGACGATTGTGGGTTCGATCCCCACTCAAGGAAGTGAAATATTTATTTACGTTTATGAAATATAAAAATCTTCGCTTTGGTGTCGAGGCAAATCCTGGCGTTGAGTTCTGCCACTCAACACGCAATGTCTCCAAAGAATTCGACAGAAAGTGGGAACGGAATGTCTTAGCACTGTGTTCCCTCTACCTACCCTGCTGTGTGTGGGATACAGCGTGAACCTGATTTATTTATTTATAACAATAATGTACTGCTAGGTAGGTTAGTATAATATATACGTAGTTACTGTACAACGATAAGATTGCCTTGAACGGAGTGGTAGTGATTAATAGTTCGTTCTAGTTGTGGTAGTATCACTTGACTCAAAGCTAAAAGTTCTTAAACTTCTATTCATTTACTTTTTTTTGATATAGTCGAAGAAAGAATAGAAAAAATGTAGTATATTAGTGTTGAGTGAATAAATGTTAAGAGCTAATTTTACTTTAATCAGTCACTCTACTATAATTCGTAGTGTGATTGTAAATTATATTTATCTATACGGACGTATGCACTTATTTTGTACGAAATAAACTACAATTAGAAAATTTTATAATATTTTTTTGAATGAAATATGTATATTTTTTCACTTTTGGAGTTTCCCTTTACATGTATTACTACACGTTCTCACTTCTTGTCAAATTTCATAATTATATACGTCCACGAGAAGTACTCTATAGGTTTAGATTATGGGATGAATTTTATACAAAATGCAGTAAAAATTATGCATAAAGGATCGTTACTTATGATAATATTGACGTTTCAGAAGCCTGATTTTTTTGTACTACAAGAGACCGCAGACTTGACGTTCTGATATTATTATTATTTCAGATCAGAAAATCTTATTATATAGCCATACTTACATCTACGCTGATTCGAGATAAATGGTCTTGACAGACAGTTAACAGAGTGATCCTATAAGGGTTAATTTTTTTTATTTTTATGTAAGAAAATGAAAAAAAATTATTTTATTAAAACTTAAAACTTTGATAATTTTACCTCGTAAAATAAAAAGAAAACCAACACAGAATTTTATAAAAGTTAACGAAAAATTAGAAACGAGCTATAATCTTCAAATGGCTGAAGATTGTATTTTCTTAAATGTCACATTCCAAACAAAAAAAAATAATTAAAAAAACCGGTCCATCCGCTTATGAGCTATGATGCCAAAAACATACACCAACACCTTTCTAGTTCCATCAAGGGTTAACAAACGAGCATCGACTTTAAATAAATATAACTAAATACTAATAGAAATTGCACCAATATCACAAGCTATAGTACTCCAGCCTGTTTTAGAAAATGACAGGAACAAACAATAGGCGTAACTACCCACAAGTTGTCCTCACATTTGCAATGCACTCAT
>DWGR01001604.1:0-15668 GCA_018247715.1 Heliconius burneyi | reverse complement strand
AACTGAGAATCGAACCTACAACCATCGCGTTTAGTGTAGTTTTTGTATATAAATATCAAACCGGTAACTACCAAGCAACTAATTCAAAAACAGTGCCTCAACAAAGTGTATTATTAATCGATAGTTCAATTCGGTGGAAATCGGCACAAAGTAAAGACCTCACGCCCCACATTAGTTGCTGTCACCGTATAAAAGAAGTTGCCATTTGTTCTGTATTGATCGTTTGTATCGAGTGATGATTATTTGCGAGACGTTTAGCTTTGTTGGCTACAGACAATATAGATACTTAATTGCAATTTCCTTTTCTATTTTGTTTCTTTTTCATATTATAAATAATAAACAAAATAACAAATAAAAATAAACTATTAATTATCATGAACATTATAGTAGGCTAATAATTGTGTATTAATTTAAGATCATTCTTCCTGATTTCTTCACTACTAGACAAAGACTTTAAAATTAAATGAATAAAAAAAATCAGCTGCATATTGTTTCCAGTACACAGCAAGGTAGGCAAGGAGACCTACTGTTAAAACATTCCTCACTTTCCGCCTTGCCGAATTTTTTGATACATTGTGTGTTGAGTGGCGGATCTTTTACGCTTAACGCTTTTGACGAGGTGCCAGAGCGAAGTTTAAATAATATGTAGATAAAATTAAAAATTATCTTAACAATATTATACTTCACAATTTCCATTATGTCGACCACAACGACTCAAGTGTCTCTCACAACTCAACAACACACACGCGTGGGTGCAATCCCCACTTGAGTCCCCAATATTTTTATCCCCAATATTTTTACTTCTCCGCTCTGGCATCAAGGCAAATGTCCGTCAGGCCATATTCTGGAGGCATTGCGTGTTCCGCCACTCAACACGCAATGCCTCCAGAATATAGCCCAAAGTGGGGAGTGGAGTATCTTTACTCTAGGCTACAGGATACAAAATACATACAGGCTGAAAAAATATGACTTTACAATCAGTAACATGAGTCTGATGTAGAAATTTCATTTTACATGTTTATATTTCAAAAATGACATGAAAAGTGTGACTTACATGCACTCAAACTAAAATATTAAACGCACGCGATCTCAAGATGTATTCGCGACCATATTTATTTATTCTCTGTCAACCATGTCTTATGAAAATAGTGTAGTTAAAGAATATTATTTTTATACTAACATTCTAACATTCTCTCAATTCAAATCAAAGTAATTATATTATATTTCATTTCGAATATTCCATTTTTTTTAAATGTTGATAAGGTTGAAAAGGTTTTCACAAAACGTATAAAAAATTTAACGTGGTAGGAATCGAGGCCGCGCCTACCATCAATACCATCCAAGCGCTCAGCCAAAATCTAAGTCACACGATCTTAACATACACTGCCGGCCAAAAGTTTAGGACCACACACCACAGTGAAGCATGGTGGCGGTTCCAATATGGTCTGGGGATGCTTCTCAAGCCATGGAACTGGAGATTTGGTTCTAGTCCAAGGTATTATGAAAAAGGAGCAGTATAAACAAATACTACATGAAAATGCCGTTCCATCTGGTATACGATTAATTGGAAATGGTTTTTATTTTCAACAAGATAATGACCCAAAGCATAGCTCGAAATTATGCAGGGGTTATTTGGATCAAAAAGAAACAGAAGGAGTATTAAAAAACATGGTGTGGCCACCTCAGAGCCCGGATCTTAATCCAATTGAGCTTTTGTGGGACGAGCTAGATAGAAATGTGCGCAATTGTTGTCCCTCCTCTCAAGAAGACATGTGGAAGGCTTTACAAGAAAGCTGGAACAATATTTCCCAAGACACAATCGACAAATTGATTGCTCGTATGCCGAGACTAGTAAAAAAAGTAATCAAATGCAATCCCTTGCATTTGATTTTTGACGAAAAATCTGTTTAAAATATGAATGGTACTTTTAATGTAAATTATTGATATTTCTTTATTTTTTTGTTTTCTTCTTGATACAATTAGTCAATATATATTTTTATGAATAATTGAACCTCTTAGTTTTAAATTTGAGTTTTATTTCATTTTCCTTCATTGACGTAGGTGGTCTCAAACTTTTAACCGGCAGTATATATATGCTTTAATTCTTAATTTAGTTTCACGCTTTATACCGCACGCGGCAGAAGGCAGAAGTTCCTTCTAAACTATGTTAATTTATCTAAATAAAGTTATTTCTTCTTTAAATAAATTACTAAGTTATTTATTTTTTGTTTCAGGTAAGTGTTCATAAAAAAATAATGGCAGAGCTGATAATTGACACAGGATTTCGCAAGGTCATGTATAAAGAAAAGTTATTACATGGGTATGTAAGTAGGGAACAGAGTGTCTTAACACTAGGTTCCCTCTGCCTACCCTGCTGTGTGCGGGGTACAGCGTGAAGCTGAATGATGAATGTTTATGTTAAGTTGTATAGGGTCGGAGTATATATCAAAAAAGTATTTTTATTTATTTTTAATTCTTTATCGCACAAAATTTAATACAAAAAAATGTACAAGAGGCGGGCTTAACGCTAAAAAGCATTTTCTACCAGCCAACCTAAGTTATGTGGGAGAGTAAAATGAGTAGGTGTGCAAAAAGAAATAAAATATCAGTAATCAAAAATACATATAATAAGTATAACTAATAGTAGTTAAAGCACACAAGGTACGTTATGACTTTTAGATGATGACACGCCAACATACAGTGACGAAATTTGGTATGAAGTGAGAACATAAGGTGCAATAAAGGAAAAATCCGAAAACTGTAAATAAATACGTATTTAATACAAAAAAATCATTACAAATTTATATTTGTCATTGATTTCATACAAAATGATCGCCTATTCCCGCATTCTTAATTTTGTTAACTTCCGTTCAGAAGCCTCGGGGAGCGAGTCTTACTCATACTACCAGTTTTCTTAAGTTCTCTTCTTCTCTTCTTAAAAGGTTCCCCGGCTTACTAGGGCATAGACAATTTTACAGGTGCCCTTTTCATTCATAGAAGATTAAAACACTATCAGCAGCAACATCTTAAGTTTGCTCTTAAGATCAATTATCTGAGTTGAACGCGATTTATAAGAATGGGGCCCTAGTGTTAAGATACTCCGTTCTCCATTTTTTCACTCAAATTTTCGAGATCTCGATGGCGGAGAGTGGCGAAACTCAACCCTTTGTGTTTCTAATTTTGTTATGCATATATTTGTACCAAATTATTATTTTTAGATTAGGTTTATTGTTTCATTGATAAGTTTCTTATCTTTTAGTAAAATATATTTTTGTTCACAAAATAATATCTTCAACTTCAACATTTACAATTAAAACGCTAACAAAAAACTCCAATAAAAATACCCCAACACTACAAGTGTTAGAGACAAAGTTAGTAGTTTAAGCCAAAAACTAGTGACGTCACCTTTGCGACGCAGCTTGAGCGACGCCGTTCAGTGATTACGCTCAAAGCGTCCGTCGAGGGTTGTAATTTAATTCACGGTAATGCAATTTACATTTCGTGTTGGGTTTTTTTAGATTACTTTTCGGTACGTTTTCCTATATATAAATTAAAAAACATTTTATAGTTTTGCTACCTTACTATAATACTAAAAAGAGTCAAAATTAAAAATTTAATCACTTTCATGCTGTATATTGCACACAGCAGGGAAGGTAGAGGGAACCTAGTGCCAAGACACTCCGTTTCCCACTTTCTGCCGAATTTTGGGGGAATTGAGTGTTGAGTGGCAGAACTCAGTGATGCGCTTTATTCCGTCACCATAGCAAAGAAATGGAAATATAAGCGTATATAAATATTTCACTTTATCAGATGGGGACCAAACCCAAAACCGTCGCGTTACAGTCGCACCCAAAGAATCAATTTGTATAAAACTATGTAATATTATAGAAAGATTGATATTATTATAATAGCAATAGATCTACCTGACAGCTTGATTCAAATGTTTTAAAATCTTAGTCTTATGAAGTATTTTGAATACTGAATTCAAAGTCACTCTTGCTTGAGACGTTGGAGAAAGAGGAGCAATAAAGATTAAACTTTAACGACAAACTTTTATTCTGAGCCCCTTTCAAATGTGTTTTTGTAGCTTCACGAAGCTCCCGCATATAGCAAGGAGTGTTTAAGTGATCCCTTTATTCAATTTCCGAATTACCTAAGCAAATAAAGACGTTCGACGGAACCTTACGCCACAAATCGAGAAATTCAAAATTAATACTTTAATGTTACTTAAAAATAGATAAGACAGATAGGAGTGATTCTTCACTGAGTTCCTTCCGAGTATTCTTAAATTAAATTATAGTCAAAAAGGAAGTCAATGTCTTATTTTATAATTTACTAAATTGTTATAAATCATTTTCTAAAACCAATAAGCCCTACGTGAGCCGCTACACAGCTTATTAAAATTCAAATAATTTATACACATATTAAAATTATAAAAAGAAATCTATCGACAAGAACATACATTTCTAGGGACTTAATGCTCATTTGAAACGCCTGAAGCATGAAACGTTCAGAAGTAAAAACTAAAACAGAAGTCTTTATATCGTTATGTAGAGGGACAAAACTTTCTGCTTTTTCTTTACTTTCCACCTTTCGAGACATGTGTTAAATAGTGGAACTCAATGTTGCTCTTTATCTGCTAGAATGAAAACACTAAAATTATATTGCCCTTTTTCGGCGGAGGGGAGGGGGGTGTTTCTAACCCACACGCATTATACAGGCATTGTCCGACCAACTTCACGAGGCAAACATTGGAATTTTTAGTATGAGAACAAATTTTATACATTCCCAAATACTTTTCTTTTATAGTGTGTTGTCTTCAAAAAAATTGGTCAAGTGCGAGCTGGATTCGCACACTGAGGTTTTAGTGCCAATTTTAGGGTTGTAGGTGAACAGGAAGTACAATTCTACAAAAATTGATAAACTTTAGTTGTAAGTTCTCACTTAGTGCCAAATTTTATAACTGTAGGTCTACGGGAAGTATACTATAGGTTTGATTATGCGGCGAATTTTATACAAAATGCAGCAAAAAAATGCATAAATGCTTGTATCTTTTGATTAGGATAATTTTGAAGCTTGATTTTTTCTACGCTGTAAAGGATCGTAGATAAATAACTGATATTAATTTCAGTGGGATACCTCTATGCGATTTCGAAATAATTAGTTTTGAGAGACAGACTGACAACAAAGCAAACCTCTAACGGTTCCGGGTTAGCTTTTGAGGTACGAAACCCTAAAAATATTGAGATAGAATATATATAAGCATGATAAAAAATTTAATACGCCACGAAAGAAACACGAGTTACAGTTAGACTTTCTGCAATGAACATCAGCTTTTTCGCTTTTAACAAATATAAGTGGAGAGCAGTTATGATTAAATGTACGGTTATTGCAAATACCGGAAGCGGCTGACGTTGGATGTGCTGTGCAAGTGCATTTCCATTTGCAACATTGTATTAAATTTTGTATAAGTGCACAAGTAGTGGATTCTGTGAAATGGTTTATCTCTTAGTAAAAATGTACAGAAGTATGAATGGTTTGATATTTTATGTCATTTATTTCATGTCGCGAATATGAAGCCAGTCGTAACGCAGCACAAAGTTGACTGTAAACACGAATGTTTCTGAGTTTGATCATTCTAGAAAATAAAATATATTTTTTTTACATTTCTTCGCACTGGTGTCGAGGCAAAGCGCAGCGTTAAGTTACGCCACTTAACACACACATTTATGTGCGTCTATTATGCTTAAATATTATTTATGACATCGAAATGTATTTTTCCTATAAAATATCTTTAGTTTTATATAACTAAGTTTCAAGTTTCTTAATAAACTTAATAAGTACTTGGGAAAATGCCTAAAGGTTAAACGTTACTCAAGTCAGTTTAAACACTAATTGTATATACGAGTATATACGCTTCTGTTACTTTGAAGTACAGACTTCAATTCTAAAATGGTAGACCTTACTTAACTTTATCTTTTATTAATTTACTATCCGACCGGGGCTGTTGCTCTATGGAAAGTAAATTCGAAATTTTCTTATACATAGAGTATGAATAAGCTAACTTTGAAAACTACGGGTTGAATGAGGCACGCTCACTTAAGAATTTATTAAAATTATTATTAATTTCTCCACATGTTATGGTGTAAGATCTGTAAATGTTCTTGATATAAAAAGTCGTTACATATAAATATCGATATCAAAAAATATTCAATTTGTAAAGATTCGCGTTTTATCTCGCTTAGTAGGCTGAGAGCATCGAGTGTCTACACTCTATTCCTTCCGCCTGAATTCGAGATATTGCGTATTGGAAGTTGATTGGTTAGCTGGAAGAAACTCAATATACGCTATCTATTGCCGAGTAGGAAAATTATTTTTTAACTAATCACCTTTCTTTTTCCTTTTTTTAGCTTAACTGAATGCATTTTTCATTCATAGATTATTCAAACGGCGTCTCAAGATCGCTCTCAAGATTGACCGCAGAGTTGAGCTTATAAATTTAGGTTTAGGCTCCCGCTGCCTACCCAGTTATACAGTGTTAAGCCATAAATAACAACATTTAAGACTAAAAGTGAACATATCCAAAGAGACTGCCAAGTCCCGTCGGTCCATAAATAACTGGTCTGCTCTAAGCATTAGTCTAAATGCTATATAAGCCACATGCATTTTGCAGATACGACCGTTGTTTTATTGTATATTCTTATATGATTTACTGGTATGCGGTTTGTGATAGTTATTTATGTATGGTACATTTTATAATAATTTATTTTTCAATTGATATTTTAAGTTACATACGTAGTCTAGGGACCAGTCATTTTTTATTAAGTCTAAATATAAGACTAATAATAAGAAAAATATATAACAAATAAAAACTCAACTGCATACACATTAAAAAAACCAATAATTTCTTAGACTTAACAGCCGGGACCCATTAGGAATAAAGCGCATATTATGTTTCCACCTTTGTCGACCTCATTTCTATAACTTTATCTTCTTTATTTTATTTATGGTGTAATAAAGAATATATGAATATGTAATTACACGTTCTTTTTAAGTATTAATTAGATGTTTTAAAATTTTAACCAAATTTTAGGTTGCCATTGACTTACCACACAAATAGATTACATAATTTGCATTTGTAGAATTCGTAAATGTTATGATAAGCGAGCGGCAACCTTACCTCACGAATAGTCTAATTTTCGTCGACACCATAATTCTTCATTTAATACGTGCACGCGTGATTTATGCTCGCCTAGTAGGTGATAAAACCTGGAGCGGAACCATTTTGAGGGTATTTTAATATTCACAAAGAATGCTAATATAAAAAATTCTACGATATGTAGATGAATATCAAAATGTGCACTATATGTACTTTCGTTTATATGTTTGGTTTTGCTTATTCATTACGTAACATATTTGTCTCTGTCTATGTTATATCGGCTCTACAGTACAGTACAGTTACTGTAGGGCGAGCCCTAAGCATACTATATACGCGACAGATTTTGGGTTCGATTTTCATTCGAGAATATAATTCATATCTTAATTTGAGTCGCTTTGGTAACAAGGAAAAGCGCAGCGTTGTGCTGCGCTTTTCCTTGTATTTACGTGTATTGCGTACTCAATAAATGTCTCTAAAAGTCAGCGGAAAGTGGGGAAGAAGAAGAAGAAGAGTGTCAACACTAGATTCCCTCTGCCTACCCTGTTGCGTTTGGATATTTTTTGTTTTTACATCTCAGAAAACATTAAAACTATTGGTTTTTTTTTTCTCACAACAGTTAATTGTTAAAATTAAGAAAATAAAGTAATATTTATGTTTGTTACAAACTTAATCCCGGAAAGAAAATGTAAACTGTAATTATTTCATAAGTCAAAATGCGACCAAGTTGTGAATAGCTCGACTATTAATTATACGAGTGCGGAACAGAAACTCAAACAGAAAGTTATTTGTTCCACGGAGACGACAGTGAGGACGAGTTTCTGCGTTGAGTGAGGATTTTGGAGATACATCAATTATAATGAATTAATGAAAATAATTATTTATATTGTTACTATGTGGAGGTCCATTGTACACATAGTGTAGCTTGGCTTGGCCTTAAGTTACGCCACGCAATGTCATACTTCCTGTCCAATTTCCGGGTTATAAGTTGGGTTGAGTTGCGGAATTAAACGTCGCACTTGCTGTATTTACCGTACCCCCTAGAGATTTCATTTTAATTTTACCAAAGTACAAAAAAAAACACGTGTTTAAATTCAATACCAAGTGGCCAAATCCCAATGACCCTAGTTAGCAATAGTTTAAAAACTAAATTTTACTTCACCAATTTTGCTTTTACAATTTAGCAAAAAAAATTAATACGAATATATGAAAGGATTAATGAGTACTGGCGCGTGCACTGTTTTATTGAATATGCAACGTTCCTGTTTCCGTCGTTTCCATTAAACGTGAATTTGACGCTTTTAAATGTTTGCGAGAGCGTGGTGTAAATTACGGCCTCCAAACCACTTTATCACCTCTTTATTTTAAACTGAACAAGTCCTACCTTGCGAGTACGTTGGCGTTTACTATAAACTATAAAGGAGAATTTACATTATATTGGTTCGGATTTGGGTCCGATCTCATATACCTTTATTTTCAGCTTCACGCTGTATCCCTCCTGTAATAAGGCATGTAGAGAGAGAGATGTCAAGATATTCCGCTCCTTTCCGCCGAATTCTGTAGGAATTGCCTGTTGGGTGGCGGACCTCAACGCCATGTTTAGCCTCGATACCAGAGCGAAGAAATGAAACCATACTTTTTTTATTTTGTCAAGGGGGAATCAAACCTCACATCAGTCGCGTTTACGGTCTCATGCTTGTACCCAGCGCCACGACTGACCTCATATTCTTGTTTGAGTAATATTGTTATATGCGTGATATTATTGACTTATTATTTCTCATATCTGAAAATATTTACAAAAAAATTAAAATAAAAACGGGAATATAGTGGGACTGACATTATAGTATGAATTGTCCCTAAGGCGTAAAGTCACATTATTTACCGTTCCCATAATAATTCCTGGAAATCCTCTCTTAGCAGTCCTTTATATTTGTCAAGGAACCTATATGCCATTAAATTTCAGCGTTCTACGCCGCGTAGTTTTAGCTGTGCGTTGTAAGTCAGCTCTAGACAAGCGTTTATACTTACCGCGATAGTACGTATGGCCTGGATATTAATAATTTAATTTTTGATTAATGAAATATAATAATATTATAAGATATTGATTTTCCTCTAGTTCGGCAATGGCCTTGTTCACTGTCATCCTTCTTATTATTAGTCTTATGCTTTTTACCTGACCTTTTTCCATTAAGGTGCTTGGCGATACTCTCTTGCTCCATAATTTATTTTTTTACCGAATTTCGTAAATCATTCTCAAAAATATTATATATGTACCTTTAATATATTATCGATTACGATAAATTATAAGACCTCGACGTATATGAAGTGGATGAAAGAAGAATTGTTCACTTTGATATTCTTAAACAAAAAAATATTATGAAGAAAAAATATCTCAATATTTTTAAGTGTTAGTAAAAAAATTAAAGAGATTAATTTAAATTTCAAATCAAAATGGAATCAACTTTCACAAGCGTTGGTCAGATCTTATAAAATATTTTTTGTTTATAGAAATTATATTCACATTTTTTGACGAAACGAAGCAGATCTCAAAGCCGAGCTCGCGGTTTGTGTTTGAATGAATTAAACGGTTCTGTTAAAAATGTAAAGCTTCACTTAATGTAAATAAACGTTAAAATCTATTCAACGACACCCGTTATGAATCTCTCGTTTAAAAGAGAATATTCCTTACCATATTTTAAGTTATTAAAATAAATTAAAATAAAATCAAAATTAGCTTCACGCTGTATCCCGCACAAAGCAGAGTAGGCAGAGGGAACCTAGTGTTAAAATATTCCGTTCCCCACTTTCTGCCGGATTCTGCAGGCGTAACGTATTGAGCAGAACTCAACGCCGCACTTTGCCTCTACACCAGAGCGAAGAAATATAAATATAAACGTAAATAAATCTTTCAGTTCCTCGAATGGAGATTGAGCCCACAATCGTCGTGTTACAGACACATCAATGAGCCGCTGCGCCACGACGGCCTCAATAATAAATTGATAATTTATTATTTTCATTGAAAATTTTTTCGTAGAATGACGCCGCCCTTCGTAGAGGTTCAAATTACATTTAAGTTACGAATTAAAGATTAAAAAACTTATAAAAATATTAATTTTTCAACCATCCATTTAAAGAGTATTCACGTTGAGTGTCGTCCAAAGTGACCAAAGTCTGTTGATTGTTGGAATAGGTTAATGATTTATTAATATATTGTTTACTGCAGGAGTGCGGCAATAGTATTTTTCATTACCAGTTTTAAAACACCCGTTCGTCATTTTCATCTTCTTGTTACCAGAGCTGGGTAGCAAGAAGATGAAAATAAAAGCATTGTTCTTTTTTTTCATTTTCTATAATCCCACGAACGCAAATCTATCCCATCATCGGACTTACAGTGACACACTTTGTCCTCTCTACGACAGCTTCAAATAATATAATTTATTATAAATTCAAATTCAAAATATTCTTAATTCAAAGAGGTTAAAATAAGCACTTTTGAATCGTCGACATATAGATGAAAAAGTTATCACCGGTTTGGAAGGAAGAAGTTCTGCTGAGAAGAGCCGGCAAGAAACTCAATAGTTGCTCTTTTCAATTTCAATGGTATAATTTAATTATTACATTAGATGGCAAATATCCTGGACGACATTCAACAGACATTAGTTCCATACATTTTTATCCTCTTAATATTCTTGAACAGTGTAATAAGCTATACCTATTACAACTGGCCTATCATAAACAAAACTGAAACTACAAAGGAAAAGCGACGTTGGACATTATTTCGTAGCACCCGTTTACTCGAGCGTCGTTCGTACTCGGCAATTCTTATGCAAATTTTAGATTGCAGTGATTTTTATTATAAAATGTAATATTCTAATTTTACTTTGTCCTGCTTTTGTTATATGCACCTGGTGTGTTCGTTTTATAGTTTATTTTAAATTTTATATTTGAGAGATGCGAGGGACTCTTTAACTTTTTTTTGCTCTATTTTAAAAAACTAAATAAAACTTTTAAATATTACATGTAATAAAAACGAGGCGTATCTAAAAATATGTTAAACTTGTACTTGTGTGTGTGTGTGGTACCTCATTAGCGAGAGTAAACGTGAGTATATATTTATTTGACATTAAAATGTTTCCAGTGGAATTACTATATACCTACGTATACTTTAATAAGTTTACCTTAATTGTGTTGCTTTTTTTTATTTTATTTTCTAAAACACTACCAATAATTACTATTTAAAATTTTGTATTTTTCAATGTAATATAATTACTTAGCAATGATAAAGTACAAACATGTAGAAGATACATTAAGTTTAGCAAACAAATATTTTTTTATATATTGTACGTTGTTTCCCGTGTGCAGCAGGGCAGGCGGAGGGAATATTTAATTTCATCGAGTGGTTATCGAACCCACAACCTGTAACGCTTGTGCCCCTACGCTATGATTGGCCTTAAAAATATTGATTTATTTATTTAAAACCTTTTTTTTAATAACAACAACTGCTATACAGACAAAAAAATATAAAACATCAAAATAAACAACTAAGAGTTGAAATGATATATAACTAAAGACCAGTCGTGGCGCAGGGGCCAAAGCGTGCCGCAAGGGGGCAAAGCATTACGAGGCAAAGCGCAGGGTTATCTTCAACAGCTTGTTCAGAATTTGGAGGAAAGTGGAGAATTAGGTTTCCAGGTTCCTTCTACCTATCCTGTTATGTGCAAGATATAGCGTGAAAAAAAAGAAAACAGTACAGCAGTGTAGACTTTAAAAAAATTAGGTAAGTCAGTATAAATGTAAACGTATTAGCATCGCTGGTTTTCATTGTATTGTCTTGTTTACACAAAAGACAATTTTCCTTCTATAATACGAATAAATAAAAAGCAAATACGCCTAATTTCACATTTCCCATACATTATAGAATATTATTCTACACCATTACCGTCTCTAACATTATTCATCTCTTACCACTGTCACACAGGTAAGCCGTACGTAACAAATGACAAGCAAAGTGCAATACCAGAACATCTCCAAGCTACAGTAATAAGTTTTATAAATTTAAATTTGCAGGGAACCTTCTTTTAAGAGACGGATGTTACATTTTATTTCACCTTATATTGTGAATATAACGGAGCATTCTTTCCGTTATGGCCTTCCATTATGAAATATGATAGATATTTTGTGTGGTGGATTTTTTGTAAATATGATTAGCTTTACGGCTTTTACTCGCGTGTAGTTGAGTAGATAGAGGGAACCTGGAAACCTACTGTTAAGACACTCCGTTTCAATTAAGATATTTCCGTTCATTTTCCGCCGAATTCTAGAGACATTACATGTTGAGTAGTGGAACTCAAAGCTAAGCTTTGCCTCGTGGCCAATGAAAATGAATATTTAAAACTTTTTCTTTATATATAGCATCTCTATCACTTCCAAAGAACAATAAGCAGCTACTCTTTCTTTCTATAATTTGTATGTCCATATGTCATTATATTTGCTTGTTATAAAATAATTAAGATATAATTAAAATATATACAAATGAGGTCGATGGACTTATCGCTGGATAATGAGGATATTTCGTATACAGCTCTGCCTGTATAATATGATGAGTTTCACTTAACTTACTTTGCATATATACAGCATGAAATTATGTCGTTGTTATACTTATTTTTCAGCTTCACACTCTTTACTATATCTATCAGGGAAGGTAAAGGGAAACTAGTTTTAAGGCACTCCTTTCCCCACTTTCCGCTGGACTTCGGAGTCATTGCGTGTTGAGTGGCAAAAATTTGGATTATCAAGATGTTTTAGTAAATCATACTTAATCATTCAAAAATTTTCTTAGACAAGTAGTTACTGAATTTGAACCTAGTATAGCGTGACTAAATTTGATAAATATTGTTGTGCATTTCGATCTGGGGTCCAACTGAGATACAATCAGTATAATTAGTTAAAGTTTTCTAAATTAACAGCAATTTATCAGTTAGGAAATGGTGACAAACCTCAAGAGCAGCTTAACATATGTGGGTCTAATCTAAGCCATATAGTCCATACATACATACATATATCGACCCTGTTTAGCCTAACACGTAGATTGGGACCACCATTCAACAAGCACTGACCGGAAATTGGCAATGCTAGAAAATGGAACAAGGGGTTGTCCTTTTTTTCTACTGTACTAGGAAAGTATACGAAGAAAGGGAGTAAATGTTTTTAGCATTAGTATTATTAAAGTAAAGTAAAAATAATAACTAAAGTATATTTAATTATATTCTTTTATACTAGTTAATTTATGTAAATACGACTATAAAAATTTAATATCTTCGCTCCTATGTTGAGACGAAGCGCGTCGTTGAGTTTTGAGTTTGAATGCCATACGCTCCCTCTGCTTACTCTACTGCATGCGGATTACAATATTTCATTATTCAGTGAAGCTGAAAATAAAAAATATATATATGTATAGACAATCTATTGTTCGTGATTTATTGAAAAGTCATATAAAATGACACCAAAGTTCACCGTTAGATGAATCATGATATCATTGAAATAGTTTCCTCTTGCGGCCGGCGGTCACAACTTGGGACAAAGTTCTTGATGTATTGAATGCGGGTTAAAGTTGGAGATCCTTCGGGAGAGGTGTTTTGTCGGTAACATTATACAAGGATGATCTTGTCTTACCTATGTGTGGAGTGTCTATAGACGTGCGTCGTGTTAGTGAACTTCATGTATCGTTTTGTCTACGAATTAGTAAATATTGATTAATATACTTTATTTTTAAGCAGAGGAGACCTAGTGTTGAGACACTGGTTTCCTCACTTTCCGCCGAACTTTTCGAGTCATTGCGTGGTATGGAGTGGTGGAACTCAAAGCCTGTTTATTTGTCAAAGCGAAGAAATGGAAATATTAATTAAAAATAATTCATTCCCTCGGATGGGGATTGAATCCACTGCCTTATTTTTTTTAAGTTAGGGTTATAAGTAGGCTTATAGTCTTAGTTTTTTATTCTGTCAATCTTACCCAACACCGTAATGTTTTAAACTAGCTTTAATAATTTACAATACGAGCATTTTTATAAGAAAATTGTAATTGTCAACAAAAAGAACTTTAAAACTAAGTTAATATTCAATCAATCTAATTGAGAAGAGAGATATCTGTCTTTCTAATTTCTAACTTGGATCTGAACTCTTTGTGGTGTAAGTTACAACAGTCAACCAGCACCGCCGGGAGCAATTCAATTAAGTTTCAATCTTAGACTGTTGTATCTCTTAGCAATAATTAAGTTTTGGTGTTTTATTATAATAGATTATTGAAAATGACAGGTTTAATTTAGTTGGGGGGAAATTATATTTTATATTTTCATTTCTTCGCTCTGGTATTGATGCAAAGCGTGGCATTGAGTTTGGCCACTAGAATTTGGTCGAACGCCTCTAGAAATTAGTTATAAATAGGAAACTGAGTGTCTTAACACTGCTTTGTTCACTCTGCTGTCTGCATGATACGCGTGAGGCTAAAATAAAATTATATCATAATTTTAAATTACATCTTTGAAATTATATCTTAAGAGGAATGTTATAATTATATCTTAAAAGGAATGTTTTCGTTGTATTCCCAAAAATGTAATTCTACATAAAATGGTGCTCATTGTATGTAGTTAGCTTTGTAAGAACATAATTAAGTTGTATTAGTTCGGAACAAGAAACTAATTTGTGAAATGAAATTGTTTTTTGTTTTCTAAATTCTAGAGCAATATTTTTTCTTTATAAAAATACAAAGTCCGTGACTTCTCACAAATGTACACCTGAATTTTTCGAACTACATAATAGATACAATACCAGAGTGAAGAAATGAAAATATAAATACATATCGATGAAAATCGAACCCACAACGTCGCGTTTACAGTCACACGCCATGACGGCGTAGCAATTACATAAAATATATACATATAAGTACATTTACATATATTATGGTAATGGAGGCTCACTTACATGATTAACCTCGATGTTTTACGATACCTCAGCTACCCTCCTTTCGTAGCGGGACTTAAATTTAAATAGTTAATCACAAACCCCTTTGGCACAAACATCAATTTGATATATTTAAAAAAAGAGTCGGTTCTCTCTTAAAAAATTAACAGAATAAGCTAGTGCAATACAAAAAGTTAGTGACAAAACTGTTCCACGCCGGTGTTAGTCAAAGCTAAAGGCCAAAACACAGGCCTTAATCACGAAACAAACGAGCTGGAGTTGTTTAGACCGACAATTTTGTATTTAAAAAAAAACGTAAAAAAATCCTTTTGAGTCATAGAAGGACGCTTTGTAAACAATATATGTCACCTAATACGTTTGAGCGAACTTTTTTATGTTTTAATCAAAAATTACCATTTTTATATAGAAAGTTGCAAATTTATATTGTATTTTAGAAAAATGCCGATATTAAATATTTTTAGTAAAAATGTGTCAGCATTTCTATCAATACCCAAGTAGGTAGGTATGTAGGTAGGTTATGTTTTTCAATTGTA
>DWGR01001603.1:0-15669 GCA_018247715.1 Heliconius burneyi | reverse complement strand
ATTATCGTCTGGCAAGATTTTTAACATTTTGAAGTTTATACTTCAAATTCCACATTTAGGAAGGAATAATACTTATTTAGAAACGGTATATAAATTTGAACGTAGCGTGACTTAAGCCCGCGGTTCCTGATAACCACCTAGGCGCTCTGACCACTAAGCCATACGTTCTCATCAAGCTTCTAAGGATTTTTTGTATATAAATATTTTAACAGATTATAAACTTGTAACAGCTGTTACATATTATATAATTTTTTTTAAACAATTTATTCTCTGAATTAGTAATAATGCAATTTAATAACAGTTTTTTATAAATAATGCGGAATAGCCAAACAGAAAAATACATTTTCCATATGTATCATCGTATAATGGTTAGACGTGTGCGAATACTCGGTAACGTACGCGAATATAAATCATTTGTTTGAAGTAGATTTTTAGCTACGATGTATTTTTAGATGCAGACTAATATTATGAATCTGTTATATTTTAGTTACACGATATTTGATACTTAGTTAAGTCATGAAATTATAGAGTAAGTAATATAAAAAAATACTGAGCGCTAGGGCACAAGCGTATAATTATAAATGCGGCAGGTTCTGGGTTCGATTCCCATTACAGGAAATGAAATATTTTATTAATTTCAAAGTTCTAATTTGAAGTCCACTTTTTCTTTTAAAAAAAGGAAACCTTATAATTTTATACACACGTATAAAATTAAATATGTATTTTACTTAAAACATAAACAGTCACAACAAAAGCAAAACACCTAATAGTCTGCCCTTTACAGTCCACGTAATTCATTGTTTTAAATTCATGACGTTATCATTAAAAACGGACCTTATTACCGTCACTCCTATTTCCTATTACATTTAATAGGGTTGCTACATAAAATAATGACTAAAAAATATAAGTGAAATAATAAGCTATTGTAATATAGGCATATGTAGAAATAGACTTCCAACATTCGAAGTTCATCAGGAGACCAGCTCAATGATACCATTTTATTGTGTTATCATCTAAGTATAACCGCCAAGTTTCATGATGACAACTACAATTATAACAAATGGTTTGAATTCAATTTGGCATATTTTATTACATAGTTGCAAGTCGATCTGGTTGAAGCGTGGTAAAATGGATTTAAAACTACGCTCTATTTCACAACTAAAGATATTTTTTTAGCTTCACGCCGTGTCCTATACGTAACAATTTAGACCGAGAGACCTCATGTTAGGACACTCTGTTGCCTAAGACACTTCCATCCCCTACCCTCTACCGAATTCTAGAGGCATTGCGTGTTGAGTGGTTGAACTCAACGCTGTCATTTACTCACGTGGGAACGGGGTCCACAATCTGTCACTTTTATAATTGCACTCTTTTACTCCTACGCTACGACTGGCCTTGAGTAAATTCAATTAAAGATATATCAAGAAAAAAAAAACAAAAGACTAATAAACAATATAATTTTTACGATCTGTCAGCCCTACACGGTGGTAGACAATTGAGAACTTGCTGCAATAAATTCTAAACATAACCGCTCCTATTCGCGTATTTTCATCTTTCGTTGTTACGTGTTCTCTCATTTGTTTATTATTGTTTAACGGCGATTAGATTTATGATCTTTTTTTTTGTATTTTGTAGGTTTTTTTTATTTGGCTTGGTTTTAGGGTTCCGTAACTGTCAAAGAAAAAAGGAATCTTTATAAGATCATTTTGTTGTCCGTCTGTCTGTCTGTCTGTCTGTTAAGAGCCTTTATCTCAGGAACAGTTGGATATATCGAGTTTAAATTCAAGCCATATACTCATCTACGGCCCTATATTTTCCTAAAATAAAAGTATTTCTATATTTACTTAGAAAAAAAAAGATATGGCCGCTTATATCGCAAAAACGCGTAATTCGACACTATGAAGGGAGTTAAAATTAATAAGATACTTCTGGTTGATCTAGAATTATGAAAATTGTCAGCTAGCATAGATTATACTTAATCAGGAAAAATTTGAAAACAATATATTAGTGGCTATATCCTAAGAAAAATAGCCATCACAGTGAAGCATAATTTGGTATTAAAGTCGCTAGTTTAAGTGAGGTATCAGATGAGAGGGCTTGATTGCATATTCCAATACATATTTTACTAGTCCAGAAAAAGATATTTTTTTAGTAGCGAATGTAGAGAGTGTCTTGACACTATGTTCCCTCTTCTAATTTTACTCTAGGTATTTATATAGCGTGAAGTTAAAAAAAATTTTAAGATTTTAAATGTTTCACATGGCAGGTACTGGTAGAATGTATAGTGACAATAAGGCTTAGCTTCCCTAACTCTAAAATGGCGAACAAAATTTTATTAAATACTAAAATTTATGAAATCGCCTATTTCTGCATAAAGTAATCCTTTATTAGATCATATTTTATGAGGTACAGCAGTGTAATGCGATACAATCTTTTATACGAGAGTTTAATAACTTTGTTTAAGGTTAACGAGGCTGAGATAAATCGTTTAAGATATATTATGTAATATAAGTAGGAGTTTGATGACAGCGGAGTATGGGGGGCGCAAAGTGAAGCTGAAAGAGATGCATTTGCAGAGACTGTACTGTTGGGCTTCTCTCTGGCTACCACGCTAAGAGTGTATACCTTCAAAAAAGAAGCAAAAATATGCTAAAATACCCAAAACATATATATCTATATATCTTCACTCTTGAAGCTAAGAAATAAAAGAGAAAAAAAAACTTTTAAAAGCCATATACGAGTATATATCACCCTCTCAAAGATATACAAGTAAACTCAATTGAGTCACAAATTATGCAAATAGCTGCGGTAAACCGTAATGATAATGTTCTTCACCATTCCTTTTCTTATATACTTTTGTATTATTCTGTCCTTTTTTAAATGAATAATATTTTTACTTTGTGCAATTTTCAATATTTTTAGAATAATTTACCATTTGTATTGGAATATGCAGACCAAGACTTTTCACCTGATACCTCACTTGAACTAGCGGCTTAAACTAGCGGCTTTTTACCTCTACCTCTTACCTCTTACTACCTGTAGAACCTGAAGTATTCTAATAATTTTAATACCTTTTATTAGGATTTAAGCAATATAAAGGGCCATATATATTTTTAAGTAAATATAAAGAAGAAATACATTATTATTCAGGAAGTCGAGAACGAGTATATGATTTGAATTTCTACTCGATCTTTCCATTCTTAATTTAAATAAAGGCTCTTGACAGACAGACGGACAACAAACAACTTTTTTTTGGTGCAACAAGAGATATTATTTTTTATTTTAATTTCAAGAAACATAATATTAGATTATAAATAGTCTTTCCGCATACATTGATATATTTTATTTGTTTTTTGTGTTATCAAGAAAAGTGCAATTACGTCATTTTTGCACCAAATAAAATTAGCGAGCGTGAAATGTTAACAAATGAATGAACAACAAAAGAAAGGTCATTCGTTTGTGTAGGTTCAGAATTCACCATTAAAATATATAGTTGGTAAAATGGACTGTAATTTAAATTGTGTTTTTGCTTCGCCATTCTATTTTTGGTCGAACAGAAACCCTTTGACCCTTTGCGTCGCCCCTTTTTAGTTACTCTTTAATCTTATCCTGCGATAGGATTAGAATTAAACTGTTTGAGGCTTATCTTTTATTTGTTAATTTATAAGAAATGGGCTTTTGAGCTTACTGTTTTAAAATTATAATATCATTGTATTCTTCGTATTTAAAACACTTTTTATTACTGTCTTTTAATAAAGAACTGAATTGTTACATGATATTCTCTATTCTCCTCTTTAATGATATATTAATTAAAGTCTGAATTGTAAAGCTAAGAAAATAATGTTTGATATCAAGATACTTTTAAGCTTCACGATGTATCCCACGCATACGAGGAAGAAATATGGAGAAAACAGGAACGATTTAAAAGTCGTCGTCGAAATGAAATGTTTGATATTTTTATTTCATCGCTCTGGAAAAGAGGCAAATCGCGGCGTTGAGTTCTGCTTCCGCATTAAACATGAATTCACTGGAAAGTGGGGAAGGACGAGGAGTATCACTTTCTTAGCAGGTCTCAGAGTGTCTTTAAGCTTCCCATGTATCCCCTGCCTACCCTGCTGCTATTTGCGGAATATGGCGTGAAGCTAAAAAAGAAAAAATCATGTCGCCTTTAAAATCAGGTGCTATCCCATTTAAATAATATTTATAAACATATTAAAAATACATTAAAAATATTTTATTTTCATCATGCGATATGTATTTCCAGAAAAATAAAACAACATCAAGAATTGGACTTATTTAAAATTACAAATATAAAAATCACGTTGCTACAGGAGATATAAGAAACATTAATTATATCTTGAGGCGCACATATTTTACATTGCACAAGTCCTTTTGATAAACTTAAAAGAGAAAAATAATGTTTTTATTGGTAATAGTCTTGTAATAATTGTATTTAAATCTTTAATTTAGACGAATTTTGGTACTCGAGACAAACCTTCGTGGTTTTTTGTAGTGCCTTATTAATTGTAAAATATATTTGTATGGATATTTGGTAGTAATAAATTAAAAAAAAAAAAAATTGTTTTAGTGCTGTATGTATCTTATATAATGTAATAGTGGAATCTTATTTAATGTAACAAGCGTGCGGCTGTAAATGCGACAGGTTGTAGGTTCGATTCTCAATTTTTTTTTTATATTTTCAATTCCTCGCTCTCTTCCCAGTGGCACAAGGTGTGCAACGCGATGGTTGTGAGTTTGATCCCCACTCGAGGGAGTGAAATATTTATTACCATTTCTTCCATTTCTTTGCTCTGATATCGAGGCAAAGCGCGGCGTTGTGTTCTGCCACTTAATACGAAATGCTTCCAGAATTCAGCAGAAAGTGGGGCACGGAATGTCTTAACACTAGGTTCCCTCTGTTATGGCAGGGTATTGCTGTGTGCGGGATACAGCGTGGAGCTGATTTAACTTAATTTCAACTTTATTCCCAATAAATCTCTTATAATAGCTGAACAAAAGTCAAGTAAAGTATTAAAACCATTTAATTTATTTTCTGGTGCAAAAATATTTCTTTGTTCGCAATCCAACTTAGAAAATCTCTTACTTGAGATCTCAAGTAAACGCGTTACTTAAGGTAATCTTTGTTTATATAACCTTTCCATTAACGCTACCTTAGGGTGATGGACTATTTTTGTTTTCAGACACAAATAAAGGAATTAATTTTTTCATATATCCATATTTCCATACCCATATTATAAATTCGAAAGTAACTCTGTCTGTCTGTCTTTTACGCAATCAGGGTCAAATCCGTAATCCAATTGTAATAAAATACTCATATATAGATATATACTAATATATTAAAATATTAATTAATGTGACATGCAATTTATTCCGCAATCTTAATAACAACCGTCGCTACACGACCGTTGCTGGGCAACGGTTTGCAAAATTTGTTGTTTTAAGAAAATGTCACCCATGAGGAGCTTGCTTAACGCATATATGGCTTGCACCGACTCAACCTTATGAGACACATAAAAACAAAAACTCCGCGATGGTATATGTTTGTCTCTGAAGGTTGAGCAAGAGCAACCATTTTAATGAATTTACTTTAAATTTATCGGGTTTTTGTTAATGTATTTTCTATAATTTGATATTCGTCCTTATGAAAATAAATATAACAGTCACGTTTAGCATTGCATCTACATTGGAATTATAGTTTACTGTATAACATTCTAATAAATAATTGAGGAAATGTCACTGATTCGAAATGACCTAGCCTACGAGCGGCATAGTATGACCTATGAAGATGACTTTGAAGGTTTTTTTTTATGGTAAAAGGACAAGGCAAACGAGCCTTCGGGTCACCTAAAGTGATCACCGCCGCCCACGACCCCGTGCAACACCAGAGGAGTTACAGGTGCGTTGCCGGCCTTTGAAAATTTTTTGTAAATTTTCACACATTCTCGAACTATTGCTATTGATACATTATTTTCATTTTTCTCACTCTGGTGAAATGGCAAAGCGTAGAGTTGAGTTCTACCATTCAACACTTATTTTATAAAAACTCATTTCGGGCATAAAATGGGGAAAGCGAAAGAACGTACTGTTATATTATTTTAGAATGTAGACTTATGCCTCAGTTATATTTACATGAGCATCAAAAAAAGATCAAATCAGCTTTACTCTGTATCCCGTACAGCAGGGTAGTCAGAGGGAACTAAATTTATATTTTCATTTCTTCATTCTGGTGTATCCAAAACTTTGCAGAAATTGGGGAATGGAGTGTCTCCTTATGTACCCTCTGTCTACCCTGCTGTGTGCGGGATACAGCGTGAAGCTGATTTTTTTTTAAATTTATATTTCCTCGCTATGGCATTAAGACAAAGTATGGTGCTTAGTTTTTTTTAAACTTAGGTTCTCTCAATTTACACTACTGTGCGGGAAAAAGCGTAAAGTTTCGACACGATGTGTGTTGAATGCTCAAATGAATAGGCATTGAAAAGCTACCTTTTATTTATTCTTTATTTATTAATTTTAAATTGTTTTTGCGATTCAATGAGTATGAGATATGAAGCCTTATAAGCGTGGATCCTTATATCTTTTTAGTAAAATCGATTTCCGGTTGTAACAAATGTTTTACGATGTATCATCATTTCCATGTTCTGCTAAAATTAAAAGCGCGACATTGAAGTCGATCACGCTAGGCACAAATAAAAATTGGACGGGAAGTGGCGAAAAGAGTGTTTTAACACTAAGTTTTCACTTCCTACCCACCGTGATACAACGTGGTACTTAAAAATAGAACTATTATAAATAGAAAATACATATATCAGCATGGAGAAATATTAATTACAATAGTATTAGTTCCTGAAATATCATACTTAGATTAATCCCCTTCACATATATGAAATTTCAATTGAAGCGTTTGTTGTCAATAGAATACTAATGAGCGTCTAATTAAAACGTTATGTGAATTGATTTAGTTTTAGGTTTAGACCGCACTTATGGTTTTTTCCCGCAAGCGGTAAATTGCCAGACCGCAAAACTACCCTAAGCGCAGACGCTACGGGTAAAAATCGCGAGTACATACCTGGTTTAATACAATTTGAAGATTGCTTTCAAAAAGTTATATGTGTCATTATTAAAATCGAGTCCATCCACTGATCAGTTTACGGTGTAAAAAAAGATTTCTTCCATAAAAAAGTATAAGAGATAGACAAATGAAATAGTGAGGACACGACAGCAACACAAGCACTCTTTACCACGTTGCGCCGAACAATGACAGAAACGCGCTCGGTTGTGTCATTTAATGTGTGCGCGTCAATATAAGTTCTATGAACTACAAATTTGAATGTCCTAACATTAGGCCCCATAGTTTAAGTAAGAGATAAATATAAAACGAAAACTGGTACAGCGCAAGATATAGCATGAAACTGAAAAAAATACAAATTTTAACACGGGAAGTTGTAGTTTTGAAATCAATCGCGGGAAAAGGCCGTCAGTGCGACCGCACGCTCACAAAATCAGGCGGTTATTAATCCGAGCTGGTCAAATTTAGTGCGACTTAAGCTTTAGATATAGTACATATAAATTGTAATATATAGATATTGGTTGGTTAATACGTACACTTGAGAATATTCAATTATGTTATAATTTTGTGATTATTAGTGCAAATATTAAATTGGTTAATCGCTATTTATATGCCCAGGATTTAGTTGTTGTATCTAGCAGACATGACAGAACGAAACTTCTTTTAATAAACTTCGTTCTTTACTGAAAATAATTTAAATGTTTCATATGAGTCCTACCATATATATAATATTTTTTTTTTGTTTTACATTTAAAACCAGCAGTTATAAAGACGCGCCTAGGCCATAAAATTAAGAAATATGACAATAGCGTCGAACAGTGAACGATTCAAAGCACGGAAAGTGGCAAATTCCAGCTTTTATCAGAATAAAATATTCGCCGTC
Source organism: Heliconius burneyi (assembly GCA_018247715.1). Classification (NCBI taxonomy): domain Eukaryota; kingdom Metazoa; phylum Arthropoda; class Insecta; order Lepidoptera; family Nymphalidae; genus Heliconius; species Heliconius burneyi. The sequence goes on along the minus strand of DWGR01001603.1, from coordinate 7,696 downwards.
CTCTTTGCATACCAAAAAGTTTTATTAGAAAAGCCTCCAGTGAAATGATAGGAATACCTAATAGATACGCCGGTAACGGCATTTATAGTATTAACGTTTTTTAAAAAAATGTTCTTTATATTTCATAGCTCTAATAAAAGCTTTATATAAAATGTACACGGAAAGTTAAAATTTGTCTTAGGGAGTGTAACAAAATCTTTAACGTTTGCAAATTTCGAGGCTGCCGCAACTTGCATCTTCGGGAAACCATGCCTGTCTCTCTCTTGTTCTGATTTGCTGGCTGTGGTAAATAAGTTACTGCGTTGAGTTTCGCTATCCAACACTCATTTTGAACTTTCAGATATGCGTGAGGAACGGAGTGTCTCTTCAATGCATGATGTTCTATCAGAAGCTAATCATAAAATTAAATATTGTTATAGTACTCAGCGGAGTACCTAAGTTGTCGGATGAAATTAGTACTAACATATTACGTTGGCATTCGTAATTAACTCTTAGTTCTAAGAGTTACTGGTAGCGCAGTTGACTTAACTTGGATATACGCGACGTGTATTGTTTATCGTCTGTTCTAGGCGAGTTAAGACTTTAAACAGACATACTTTCATATCATGGTCGTCCGAAACTTCATAAGTGTTAATCTTAGAACGAGAAATCCTGTTTTTTGTTTAATCTAGTTAGAATTTTACGGAAATTCTTTTTAGTGCTCCACTTACGGATCTAATTAATATATTAAGCTTCAGCGTCCTTTGTCGCGTGGTTTCAGCTGTGCATAATCTATTAGCTAATCAGTAACGAAAGAGGAATTGCGTATTGAGTGGCGGAACTCAACGAGAACGAGAAAATGAACTCAAAAGAAATGTAAATATATTTTAATTCTTGTATTTTTTTTTCATTTTCTCGCTCTGATAACGAAGCAAAGCTTGGCGTTGAGTTACGTCACTCAACATGTACTGCTTTAAGAATACATGGTGGATATTTTCAGAATTCAATTGAAACCAAAAAAACCTTCTAAGCATATATCGAGCCCACAACCGTCACGTTAGTCACTGTCCCATTGCATCACAACAGTTTCTGTTTATCCTAATGTTAATTAACTAAGAAGTCCTCATATAATTGGACTGGATTTTTTCAGAAGTAATTTGTGAGCATTACAATTTTCATAAAGGGACTTACGTCGAGACTTTGCGGATTTCTATTATAATTGCTTCGGACAAAATTTTTTAATATTCTTTTCTTTCTGTGCATTTTCACGATTTTATAAAGATGACAATTATTAAGAAACAAATGTGTTAGTGGGTATATTTAATACTAGTAGATGTCCACAGCTTCGGTGGACTCTAAGACTCTTACCCGGATTCTTCCATATACCATCCATTGTGATTGAAACTTGCAGTAAGTGGCAGGTAAAAAGAACCAATACACTCGTTATCTATTTCCCACCATAACTAGGTAACAGCCGCCGCCCTTTATCTCGTAATGAAAATAATTTGTTTCTCTGAGTGGGAATCGAACTTACAACCCTCGTGTTGACGCTGCTAACATACACCATGACGATCTTGATCATCTTCAACATTATTTATCTTCAGTTAAAGTACATAAAATAGTACTACATTTGAAATTCATGTAACAAACTCTTTACAACTACTTTACGCAAACTCATTCGCTTTTTAAGTAAAAGGTTGAAAGATTTTGCCGGCTCATATTTAAGTATTCAAAAAGCCCTGAATCACTTACAAAAGTTTCACCATTTCGGTATCCATCTTGAGACGCCAATTTAACTCGCTTGTAAGTTGTAACTTCGAAGGCGTCGATCGAAGATGTCATTTAGAAACCGCTTACAAATGCTCTACGAGACCCAGTTATAATGATTTCGGTAAAAGTTAAATTTTGTCATTACAGTTTATGTATTTGTTTAACTTCATTAAGATTTCAATTTTTCATTTAAAAGGTACATTTCATTTTAATATATTTTTTATACAGATCCTTTTTTTATACCCTTTACTAATATTATAAAATTTAAGAATGGGTTTGCTTGGACGCAGTAATCTCAGGTAACGAGGCAAATCGCGGCGTTGAGTTGCGCCACTCAACGTGCACTGCCTTCAGAATTTGGTGGTCGTGGTGAATGGAAGTGTTTTAATTGGAATGGAGTGTTTTAACATTAGGTTCTCAGGTTCCCTCTGTGTATCATACTTGATGCGGGATACAGCTTGAAGCTAAAAAAAATCTTAGTTATTTCTATTTGATAACGGGGATGAAGCCGCTGGTGACAGCTATGATAGTAATTTAATCCAGAGCTTTTTTCTTCTACAGATTGGTATTTAAGTTAAGTAAGTGGTTCAATCTAGTACAAGCGACGTCTAGAGGTCACAGGTTCAAAATAAAAAGAAATCGTTCAAAGAAAATGTCAAAATACAATGAATATAATAATCCTGAGCCTCGTTAGACTCATATGAACAAAATTGTTTTTCTTCTCCACTGTCACTGTTTGAGATATTGTATGTGAATCAATTTTTTTTTATATTTCACTAGATTTCACTTTTATATGTGCCCTGGTTAATAGGTTTTATAGAAAGGAGAACATAATATAATCGATAAATAGACTACTCAAGACAAAAAATATTTTTCCATCGATCTTATAGTTACTGAGATTAGCACGTTTAACAAGCTTTATAAGCATAAAATTTTGACTTTGAAATGTTGAAAAAAGCTTAAAGCGGGAACTTTAAAAAAATATATCTTATATGTAATTAAATATTTTAATTTACTTGCTCGGGTACCGAGACAATGCATGGCATTGAGTTCTGCTACTCAAGACGCAATGCCTCCAGAAAGTCGGCGGAAAGTGGGCAGCGGAGTGTCTTAACACTAAGCGACCTCTGCCTGTACTGTCACATGCAGGATGCAGCATAATTTCATTGTTAAAGATAAAGGTAACTCATTAAATTTATATTGAGTGGGTGAGCTTTCACGTTTAATTTTCAGTTTCAGTTGAACCGGTGCTTCCGACGAGAGCGCACGGCTCTTGAAAACCTTTAGCAACTTTGTGCGGTATTACGTGTGTATTAAAATCAGTTTTGGTACAACATATCTAATTATTTTTGTTAAATGAATTTTAAGAATATTAGTTGTGCAGTTTGATAGTGGTAGGCTCTTTTTATTTATCTTGTTTTTTGTAATTAATATTAAATAATGCCTTATAATTTTTTAAATACGTTTTTATATATTTATAGAAGTTTTATTAGTAATTATATATTTTATTGTATAAAAAGTATTTTTATATTGTACGCATTCATAAATTGTCATTATGTTTTGTATGGTGAAGTGTTTATTTAATAATCTTCTTAAATTAAATCAGTTTCACGCTGTATCCCGCACACAACAGGATAGGCAGAGGGAACCTAGTATTAAGGCACTCCGTTCCCCACTTACTACAGAATTCTGGAGGCACTGCGTGTTAATTGGCAGAACTCAACGCTACACTTTGCCTTGACACCAGAGTAAACAATAAATATTAAGTAAATAAATATTTCGCTTCATCGAGTGGGGATCGAACCCTTAACCGTCACGTTACAGTCACATCCTTGTACCGCTGCACCACGACGGCATTAATTTTTTTTCTCTCAGTGCACATTGAATGAGAGCAAAGAAATGAAAATAATATATTTCTTGATTGGAAATCGAAACCACTACCCTCGTGATAATTGTCAACCGCCACCCTGCCGCGTCATAATAGCCTTAAAATTAAGCTGTAAGTAGACCAGTTGGTTAAGTTTTAAGCTTAAACTTAGTACCTGTCTTGAACACAAATTGCTATAAATTACTATTACCTTAGTTTGAAACACGAGCTTTCAAAATATGTACAGTAATTTTACTGTCTCTGTACTCTTTATGCAAAACAGTGATATACGAGGTATGGTATTCTTTCATATTTTTATTTTAAGCTTGACGGTGCATACCGCGCATAGCAGAGTGGGTAGGGGGAACCTAGGAATCTAATGTTATGACAATCCGTTCCATTTTCACTTTCCATTTTCCGCCGAATTGTCGAGGCATTGCGTGCTGGTAGAACTCAACGCCGTGCTTTGCCAGGTTTTTACTTGTATATTATTAGGCAATTATTGTATCCATTATTTCCGCCATCATAGTGCAGTGGCACATCTATGCTACGTTTGTGGGTTCAATCTTCTCGCGGGAGAATAAATTATTTTCATTTCGGCATCGATTTTCGCCTCCAAAAACGCTATTTGTCGAAAATTGGTTGGTGCGTGATTTCACTAGATTCCTTCTGACGCTTCTTCTAGACGCTTTCTGCTATGTGCGAGATAGCGTAAAGCGTGAAGCTATAAAAAGATCTTAATTATCACTTAATTACACCATCATATCAAATTAATTATTAAAAACAAACCATTTTTTGTTGTCTCATTACATTTGTACTAAATGTATCGTATAACAAACCCTAATTTCGTAACATTAAGAGGGTCACAAATTAGATTGCCCTCACGAACTAACTTTTACTTTGAATACATATATTGATACAAATCAATAAAAAGAAAAAAAGGTAATATTGAATGTAAGAAATATATTATCTTTTATCTTGTTAGTTATTGATAAATTTTGATGATTATTATACATAATTTGACTCTCTTTAGTATCTCTGAGGCCGTCGTGGCGCAGGGGTATAGGATGTGACTGTAACGTGACGGTTGTTTCGATTTCCATTCGGGGTAATTAATTATTACTTATTAATATATTCACTTCTTCACTCTGGCACCATGGCGAAAGTCTGGGATTGAGGTCCGCAACTTGACACGCAATGCCTCTTAAAATTTGGCGGAAAATGACGAACGGAGTTGTTTAGCTCTAAGTTTCCTTTGCCTAACTTGCTATATTCGGGATACAGTGTATTACTGTTCTCCTTAGTATAGTAAAATATGTGGATGGAAATATAAATAAATACTGTAAATCAATCATATACAGGGTGGAAGAGGCATCGCTCCTTTTACGGAAACAGCATATTGGGTAAAATATTTCAAACCCAGACTACTAAAGCAATTATGCAAAGTTCTTCAGCAGTTCGGACGTAGAATTTATTTTTCATTTCACGATTTTTTTCCATACCTGTATCTTGTGTGACGCACACATACATACTACTACAAAACTACTACGTGTGCGACGTTGCCGCTTTGACAGGTGCGTGTGTGCGTGTGTACGTGTACAATTCCAACCTGTATAATCACTACCTATTAAAGAGAATACAAACACAATAGAAGCCAAGCCCTCTGGTTTCGCTCCCATTTACACACATTTACATTATTCGTTCTAATATAGCCTATAGCAGCTATAGTCTGTTTATCAGCATCCATGATAAATGGACTGACTATCCAATACAAAAGTATGTTTTAATTAAACCAGTAATTCCTGGGATTGACGCGTGGAACACAACAATCCCTTAAGCCCTTCAAACCTAGCTATATAATATTGATATAATTTTTAGACAGGTGATTGAGCCCACAACAAATTTAGATACTGCAGTATAACGTAAAAGCCAGACCACCTACTAAGTAATTGGAGTACAAGCTTCCATCAAATAATGGGCATGTCTTGATTAATAAATGGATGCTTTGACGAAGAGGAACTAAATGCTACGTTCCACATCTGTTCCACGAACTGATTGTTCTACAATAGTTTCTTACTTGTATTATATATATATATATATATATATATATATATATATATATATATATATATATATATATATATATATATACGGTACGCCATCAACACGACGGTTGTGTGTTCGATTCCAACTTAAGGGATTGAATACATAACCTAAAGCAAATGACATTATTATATAAAAAAAGTCGTGGCCATTCGTGGCGCAAGTGTGACTATAAAACCGACTGGTTGTGGGTTCGATTCCCACTCGAGGAGATGAAATATTTATTTAAATTTATATTTTCATTCTTCGCTCTGGCATCGAGAAAAAGCGCGGCGTTGAGTTCTGCCGCTCAACACGCAATGCCTCCAGATATTGGCAGAAAGTAGGGAACGAAGTGTCTTAGCTCTAGGTTTCCTCTGCCTACCCTGCTGTGTACGGGATGCAGCGTGAAGCTGATTTATTTATTTTTTTATATTAAAAAAGTAATTAAAATATCTTGTTAATATGTTCTGACCGACCTACTGATGTTTTTTACCTTTGGAGGTACGGAATCCTAAAATAACAGTTTTTATAACCTAATGTATTTAGTAAAGCAGCCCCACATATAATTACATATATATTTGAACTCTGATTTCATTGGATATAAATTTGAAACCGCAATCAACGTAATATAAAGTCCATATTCCATTTGCGATACAAAGGCGTCGCGGTTTGTTAATAACTCGCTTATTTTATATTGAAACATCTTAAGAGTAATTTAAAGGTCGCTTTGAACTTTCCCGAGTAAGAGCTACTTTATTAGGTTTCCCTCTAACATCTGTTTACTTGAAATGTTGTTTTATTTGCTTATTTCTTTTAAGAATAAAGATAATATAGACTTTTTAAAAATTAAATATATATCTATTAATAATTGAGGTCTTTGTGGAGCAGGGGCACATGCATGTCACTGTAAACGTGACGGTTGAGGGTTCGATTTCCAATAGTGTAATAAAATATTTAGTCGCTCGGCTCGCTTTATACAGCGTGAAGCCAAAAAAGAAAATCTTAGAATGAATGATCTTTAAATGAAGTAAGTAAGTTTTTAAAAGTACACAAGTATAATAATAAGTGTACGGCTGCAGAAGATTTCTTTCAACCTAACATGTATTGTATTTTGTACAAAAGATTGAAAATTGGCTCTTTCAAACCATTGTTAGGACATTATGTACGGTTCTACAGAAAGATGCGATTTTAAGTTCATAGTGTGTTTCTTTCTTCCATCACATTTGTATAATAAAATGAATCATCAAGAGTTTCATATTTATATTCACTTTTCCACAAGAGGCAAAAATCGGAACGGTTGTGGGTTTGATGCTCACTCGGGGGAATAAAATATTTAATATTTTCATTTTGTGGTAATGGGTCAAAGTGCGGGATTGAGTTCCGCCGCCCCACGCGTAATGCCTCTAAAATTCTGCAGTAATTGGGGAACGGAAGTGGCGACTTAACATTACGTTTACCCAGTTTACCCAGTTTCCCCAGTTTCTTTCGGCCTACTTTCACCCTACTAAATGCGGGATGTAGCGTAAAGCTTAAAAAAAAATATCTGATGTGAAAATCTAGCGCCTACTAAACTTTAATAGATATGAATATGGAGCCTTAGAAAAACTATTAATATGTATGGGATGCATACTAGAAAAACTATGGCACGCTCACAAACTCCTCGTACCTCCTGGAGACGACAGCTAGTATGTTATAAAGCAATGAGATTTTCTTAACTTTGATGTCACTCTTATTATACTCTATTTAAACTCAGACAAATTTAATTTAATTCAAACGAATTCTCTTTATCTAAATTAGAATGAATACTGAAGTAGATAAGGGAGCTCCGAGAATGACTTAGCGCTTATCATTTAGCTTCACGCTGTATCCCGCTTAAAGCAGGATAGGTAGAGGGAATCTTTAAGATTTATTGGCCCCTCATGTGAATGTGTCCCTCAATTTTGGAGACTTTATGTGTTGGGTGCGCTGAACGTAACGCTGATTTCTGTGTTGTCA
>DWGR01001602.1:0-15671 GCA_018247715.1 Heliconius burneyi | reverse complement strand
ATACCATCAAAAAAAAAAAAAGCTGGCAACGCACCTGTAGCTCCTCTGGTGTTGCACAGGGTCGTGGGCGGCGGTCGGCGACCCGAACGCTCGTTTGCCTTCTCCTTTTACTATAAAAAAAAATCTATTCTATATTTTAGTTAATAGAAAAGGGAGAAAGAAAATAAAATAATGCTATATAATATCAGAACAGGCATTAATAACGTTCCCAACAGCTCTTAAGTTACATGCACTCCGGCGAGTCGTCTCTAAAGTGTAGATTGTGTACTTGTAGACTCAGTTTGCAGTAGCAGCTGAATAAAGAGGTCATTAATTCATTTATTTCTACGGATTTGTTCGGAGTAAGTTAGGCGAAGGGAGAATTTATAATTAGTTTATATAGAAAACTTTAAATATGAATGTCGAGGCCACCGTGGTATAGCGGCGCAGTATTTGATTGTAAACGGGACGGTTGTAGGCTCGATTTTCAGTTACGTATTATATTTATTTTACTTGCAATGCTAAGATGAAAAAACGAAGCGTTAAGTTCTACCACTTAAATTAAAAAAAACAACGCAAAATAAAAAAAAACAAATAAAATATTAATAGAAGTTTCAATATTTTTTTGGCTGGTAGGAAATGATGTAGGGTATTTTTTATTTTATTTTATCCTGGCGGGGTATAGTGAACTTTGTGTCTAGACACTCCGTTCTCCACTCTACTTCTGAAATCGAAACATTGTACGTAATTTTGTAACTTAACGCCACTTGTGAACATCGGCAAAATAAGCCTAAAAAAGTAATTAGCACACATAACTTACGCAACATATTATGTATATCTTAGTACGTTCGGTATCTGAACTACCTAATTTCCTTTATAAAATTCAAAATTGCTCCAACGCTTGGAATTATCTAAGTAGCTAAGAGTGTCGTGACATTTTTATTATTGTATTAGATTTATTTGAGAACATTTTCCTCAAAAGCCTACAGCGAGTTTTCCAATGAACGGTCGGCAAATAGGCAATCAATTAGACGGCGGTAGCTCTACGTACATTTACCAAAGGAATTGGAGCTGTCGGAACGAAATGCAAAGATTTCGCTGACTCGATGAAAAAGTCGAGTGTTTTATTAAAATAATAGTGTTTATTTCTATGGTAATATTGCAACGGACTGAATGTTTTTTTTAATCTTTCGACGTAAAGCTGGTTAGGCAGAGAAATTTAGTGTAGAAATTTGATGGTAGCGCTTTAGTGTCAGGCAACTTAATTAACTAATTTAAGTTACGATAGGTACAAAACTACTTATTTTTGAATTCAGTATCTAGGCAAGCCCTAACTCGCAAATATTATATAAAAAGAAACAGTATACTTTATAGGATTACTTTGATGCCCGTTTGTTTCTACGTCTATACGTAAGTCTGTTCATCTGTTACGACTATTTTTCCCAAGGTTGGGTGAAAGTATCAAACGGAAATGAATATTCAGAATATAAATATTCTGGTCTACGATCTCTTAGTACACAGACAGAAAATCAAGCATCTAAGTCAACACAATCAATAGATACGAGCATTTAAACATAGTTTTTTCTGCATTTTTATGATATTAGCAGCGTAACAACGAACATATGTGGGGTAATTCCCGTAGACCTACAAGAGGCACGAAAGCGAGAACTTATAATACAAATAAAGAAAAAATCCCAAAATTAAAAATGGATACGTATAGTAGTTTTTTTACATTGAAAGTGAAAAAATAAAATAAAAAGAAAAATATTTATAATATTACAATTTCCTCTTTAATTTTTTCACAAGACTTGAATAATTGACGCCACCGCGACGCAGTGGTACAAGCTTGCAAGCGCTGCAGTTGTGTGTTTGATTCCCACGTGAGAAATTAAGTGTTCAATTGTTTAATTTACTCGCTTTGGTAACCAGATAAACCTCAGCGTTGATTACCGCCACACACAATGCCTCAAAAATTCGATGAAAAGTAAAGAACAGAAGGGTTTCAATGCAAACGGGGTGTCATAATATTAGGTTGACATATTCCCTTTCTGCTAATGTGCGATAAGTAAAAAAAATCTTTAAAAAATCTAACAAAAACATACAATACCAGCCAATGGCGTGGCACAGGCAGGCACAGCCAGCCACTTAATGCTTGCATTTCTTCAGGGACTGAGTACCCTCTTCTCTACCCAACCGGTGTCGCTGTAAAAGCCAATAGGGTTAACAGCATTAAACTCATGTTCGAAAAAAGTCAACGCCATGTTTAAATAGAATAGTTTTAAAATGAAAATAAAAAAATCACAAATGCGCCTCCAGCTATCTCTTTATGAGCGCTTAATTTACAGCTTAAACTTCCTTTGAAAAACGCAGAGAATGTGCTCAGCGAGAATTTATTGATGCGATACGTCATTTTGAATGGTTTAAAGTTTACTGCGAATGCGTATTAATTGACTTTATTATTAAAGTTGTATGAAAATGTATTTGAAGGTTTCATTTTTAAATTTACTCTGTACTCTGTTACTCTGAAATTAATTGTATTTAATTGAATTTTCTCAATCAGTTTCTTAATGTACCTCCTTAACATATTCTTTCTATTTGTTTTCTATTCTTTACTCTTTTATTTAAAATTTTGTACTTATCTGACAGATAATTATCGCGTCCCATCAAAGGGATAAGCTTGCATACAAACCTTAACAGCTGCGTGTAAAATTCATTATAGCATTACAAACACCACTACAGTATCTGCTCGGCTAGCTCGACCATATAATGTGAATTTGGTTATGTAGTCCTGGAGCAAATGAGCTTATTTGTTTGCGGTTGCGATTCTTGAATTTTGTTTTGTAATATGGCTTGTTGTTAGGATCTTATGTGTTTCTTAGAAAAAAAAAATAGTTCTCGCTGTTTTATTAAGATTTTGTTTCAAAATCTTTGAAATTCAATTTGAAATTTGATCTAGTTTTTAGCAAATCTATTAATTAATAAAAGATACTGTACGAATAACCATTTGTCCGCAGTGGAAAACATGCAAATAATAATAATAATAAGCCCACAGGGTAGAGAGTGGGGTTCCTGAGTCTAAACCTGAGAATTGTATTAAGTCACCCCCTTCTGGTTTGCCTTTATTGGTTATTCAGTGGAGCATTCAGTTTGCGTAATAACGAGGAAACCTGCTCACGAACTCCTCGTGATGGTGGAACCGATGTACACATGTCACTAAAATATTTTTTTTATAAAGCGTGACAGTTAAATATTGGCCTCAAATTGAGTTAGCGGCCTCTTCCTACCCCACACAAGTCTTCCAAATGACTGGGTTTCTTAAGACCCGTGATTCTTGGGAAAAGAAATAATGAGTCTCGTACTCATATGTATATAATGAAAAATTGTATACCTTATTTTTAAATACTCTAAGCGTCATGCATTCTTATTTATTTTTCAGTACAAAGAACGGAAAATCAAGTAGTATTTTCAGAATAGTGCCCAAAAATATATATAATACAAACCAAATCTCACAATAACTTATAGAAATATAATACTTGTGCACAAGGCCGCAATACAGCTATTAAGTAGTGAATGGCTTCTGTAAATAATACGAATACTCGCAATATTTAAATTGCATACAGCCGCGTATTACTCCGCAACAAATATTAGTGTGATAACATATCTATATGAAATTAATTATTTGTAGGATTTTGTATGTTATATATATCTTTTTTAGCTGAAGAAACTTAAATATCATCCGCAACACCTGGATACGTGGCACTCTACTACTGTGCGGTTTCGTAGAAATTTCCTTCCACGCGCCACGGAACTGTGGAATGGCCTACCCGCGGCAGTGTTTCCAGGTCGATATGATATGGGTACCCTCAAAAAGCGCGTCTACCTCCACCTTAAAGGCCGGCAACGCACCTGTAATTCCTCTGGTGTTGCACGGGGTCGTGGGCGGCGGGGATCACTTACCCTCAGGTGACCCGAACGCTCGTTTGCCTTGTCCTTTTACCATAAAAAAAAAGGAACCTAGTGTTACCACACTCTTTTCACTTTAAAACACTTTTCTGCCGAAATCCGGAAGCGTTGTGCCTTAAGTGGCGGAACCTCACTCTAGTAACAAGGCTAACGCTAAATTAGCCTCGTTACTAGAGTGAGGATGTGAAAATATTAAATGATTTTCTGGTGATTTTCTCGAATGGGAATCGAACCGGTTGCGCTTTCAGTCGCACGCTTATGCCCATGCGCGACGACTGGGTCAACCCTAGGTAAAGATAGATAGATACAAATCAAGCAAAAGCAAATAAGAATAAATAATTGTTTCTTCAGAAATTGCGTCGTTAGATTTTCTTATCCATCACGCGGAAATAGGTGAATATACAGACAAAATATTTTTACTGTTTTATAATATATAGAGATAACGTATTCCATTCCGGTGCTTAACGCCGTTCATTACAGGTTTTTTGCTGCAATAAGTTAAATAAAAATAAAGTAACGCCATAGCATAATACTATGTTACACACACTAAGTGGTCTCATAAATGTTTATTTGCTTGCACTATTGTCCTTTCCCTTAGCTTTCATCTGTCTTGCTCTTGTATAAGGTTACTGTTTGCTTTAGGCCCAAGATAACAAAATGAAAGGACCTTTACGCTATGAGCGCCTCAAACAATGTTGAATGTGATGATATTTTATAGAAATTTTATTATATATGAAAATCAAATATTAAATTGAGGCTGTCGTGGCGCAGTGACAGAAGCGTTTGCCTGTAAACGCGACTATTGTAGGTTCGTTTCGCTCTCGGGGGGAAGGAATAATTACTTATTAATATTCGCATTTCTTTGCTCTGGTTGTCACCAGTTGTTATCTGGTTGTTGCCTTGTTAGGCAAAGCGTTGTGTACAAACTGGGAAACAGGAGTGTCTTTGAAATTTACCCTCTTAAAATGTAAAGAGGAGCTTAACCTGTCTCTCATATAGCAGGGCAGGGACAGGAGGCCTAGTTTTAAGACTTTCCGTTCGTTATTTTATACTCAACTTTCCGGCTATTACGAGTTAGGTGACAAAACTCAATAAAAATAAGATATCAAATGGAAGGAACGGTCGCTAAAATATAAAAAATAAATCAGTAATGCGTCACTATCCTCTCAATTTCTGCTTTTTTAACATAATGAGATCGTCGTGGCACAGAGGCAAAAGGGTATAACTGTTAAGGTTGTGGGTTCGATTTCCGCTCAAGAGAACAAATATTTATAATCGTCATTGTCTTTCCATAATAACAAGACAAAGCGTTGCGTCAGTTTCCGCCGCTCAACACGCAATGTCGAAGTGTGTGTTGAAACGGAAGTGTCTTAATGAGAACTGAGACCATACCATTAGGTTCCAGGTTGCCTCTGCCTACTCTGCTATGTGCGGGATAGAGCGTGAAGCTATAACTAGTTGATGATACTAGAGTAATATAACAATACTATAGTAAAGCTCAGTACTTTGAATGCTTGTGTTCATTTCAGAAATATGTACATACGTTTGTTAGCGCGTGAGAGCAGACCGTAGCCACTGGCAGCTTCCTTAAAGAGATACTCGTCGGGTTGCTGTAAACGTCATTTACTGTATGCGACACAATGTGTTTAGTATAAAATTTTGTTTACAATAGTGGTATTTAATAGAATAGTTCTAATGTTTTTTTTATACAAATAAGCTTTTTTTTCAGCTTTACACTGTAACATACATATAGTAGGATAGGTATAAGGAACCTATTTTAAAGATACTCCATTTTCCATGCCACGTCTACTTTTCAAGATGGTGAGTAGCAGAACTTAACTTTTCTCATGTTTTTCCTGTATAAATTTTTTGCTTCACTCTATATCCTATAATCCTCTACAAAGCAAGGCAGGCAAGGGAACAAAAGAACCTATTGCAAAAGCACTCTATTCCCATTAACTCACTCCCTTTCTCTACTCTCTGCTGAATTCAGAGAGAGACAATTAAATATTTCATTTTCTTTAGTGGGAATTGATAGCCTCAGCTATAAAAAAAATATATTTTTTGTATATTATTTTATTACGTATTTTTGTCGTCTGTTGTAATTGTTCCTTGCTCCTTTAACGGTTGAGAGAAGTCTAGTGGCTGTGTACTTAGTAATAGATTGTAAAGAAAATAAGACGTGGCTAAGGAAATACGCAAGTGGATCCTTTTAGGATTGTGTTTTTTCTTATCTTGGCTTAAAGCCGGACTATTAATTATCTTAAGTGCAAACACGTTTAGTTAACAAAATAAATATTAATAACATAATAAAAGAAATAAATAACTTTTTTATTTATTTTGTATTTAATTTTGTAAAATATAGGTAAAGTACTAAATAGCAATATTTTAAATACCCAAAACTGAAGAAAATCGAACCCAATACCGTTGCATTTAAAGCCAGTCTCATTATGTCTTTGTGCTACGACAGCTTCAATGATCTTTAGTCGAAATAAATATGTATAATTGAAGAACTGAACAATTTTCTTCTCTTATACAAGGAAAGAGCTCTAGAAACATTTCTTTTCTTCAACCAGGACTTTTTATATTTAAAACAGTTTCCGATTTCTGTAGAACCTTTCTAGTTTCATCATCGGCACCGTAATGTATTTACTGAAGTGAATGAATGGGTTGAAAAATTATTTCCATTCAATAGACCGTTGATAAAGAGAAATACCTTTTATTTTTTATCAAAGAAGATAAAATGTCTTTTGCGTATTTGAACGGGCTTTTTAGTTTTAGAGGTTAGTCGTGGAGCAGGGGCACAAAATGTGACTAAAACTGGATGGTTGTGGTTATTCTCATTCGAAGAGATTAAATATTTATTTAAATTTATATTTTCATTTCTTTGCTCTGGTGTCGAGGCAAAGCGCGGCGTTGATTTCTGCCACTCAACACGCAGTGCCTCCAGAATTTGGCAGAAAATGGGGAACGAAGTGTTACACCAGGTTCCCTCTGCCTACCCTGATACAGCTTGAAGCTGATAGTATCTATTAGTCTACACAAGACTAGTTGCTAGTTATCGTTATTAAGAAGTTGAGTTTCGTAGGTTTGATGCTTGTAAAAGGAAAATATTTTCTTGGGAAATATATATTTTTTTAATTCACACTGTCACCCACCCGCATACAGCAGCAGGCCGTGTATAGAGGCTTTCACGTGCACTTCGAGGCATTGTGTGTTGAATGGCGAAATTCAACGCCGCACTTTACCACGATACCGGAGCCAAGAATATAATTATATATCACCGAATGTAATTATGTATCACCGAGTCGTGTCCAGGGGCAAAAGCGTGCGACAATAACACGACAGCTTCGATTCTGACTCTGAAAAATAAAACATTGAAATATATTTTGTAAATAAACATTGCATTGCTCTTGTAAGGAGACAAAGCGCGACGTTTAGTTACGCGGCACTATACCTCCAGAATTCGGTGAAAAGTACAATCTGCCTACCCTACTATGTGCTAGAAGCGTGAAACTCAAAAAAAAGATAATTTAATGCTTTATGCTGATAATGAAACAAATTTTATTCAAACTGAAGATGCTGATTTCATAAACGTCTTCTTATGATTTATGTAAGATATTTTACAAACAAAATTATATTCTATTACTTCCATTTTTCCATAAAAGAATAAATTTTAATTATTTACTTTAACTATGATAAATATTTCTAGATAGCTTTGAAAGTATTTTCGTTTGAAACTTTGTTAATTTTCAATTTAATCGGTTTGGTTGGATGATATAAATGATTTATATATATAATGATTTATATTTAAAAATAAACAAATAAGCCACTAGGTCCCACCGAGACTTGAACTCGGATCGCTGGATTCAGAGTCCAGAGTGCTAACCATTACACCATGGAACCGGTGCGACCTATGATCTAAAGAAGAAGCCTTTTCGTATATTCGTATTCTTTTGATTTTAATATAAAAAGTAGTTTTTATTTTCATGCTTTCTTTGTTTATATAACTAAAGCTAGGACCGTCACGACAACGTGACAGTTTTACTGTAAACATGACGGTTGTGGGACCCACATTGCATTTCCTCGCAGAGTACTGAATTATTTTCATATCTTCGCTAGCTTGCTCGCTTACTGTTAATAAAATAAAGCTGAATTCCGCCGCTCAACATTTGATGTCTTAGAAATTGAGCGAAAATTGGGGCCTGGAATGTTTTAACACTACGGTCCCTCTTTCTATCCTCTCTCTCTACTCGTCACTATAACTACTATTCTATTATTCTACTGCAGAGTGAGTGGTAACACACTTTGTTTCCCACAGCAGCCAGTAAGAAGGTAAATTTAGGCACAAACCTATCATTACATATGTTGTACATAAAATAAGAGGTCGTCTACTAAAAACATATATTTCACAGCTTCACTCTGTATCTCTCATGTAACAGTGTAGGCGGAGAAAGCCTAGCGCTTCGCTCTCCACTTTCCGTAAAATCCAAATTCTGGAGGCATCGCGTGATGCATGGCGGAACTCAACGCCGCGTCTCGACTCCGCAGTGTAAGAATAAAAACATCAAATATGTCATTTCTTCGAGAGGCACTAAAACCCACAATCTGACCCCTTTACAGTCACACGCTTGTATCCCTGCGCCACGACTGGCCTAAATAAACATACATATAGACCACAAAAACTATTTTCTAAATACCGCACTCCAATAGTAGCTGTAGTGTTGCGGAATGACCCTCATTTACTTGAGTGTCGTTCATTCAGCTCGGACTCGTGTCACCGCGTACCGGAGCGAGAACAATACTGCTGCGGGTCGTAATCTACTGATTGTTGTATTCATTTTGCTGTGTTCCTGAATTACAATCTTTGGACTTTTTGAACTAAAAAAGAGTAATTTAATTTATAAAAGTGAAAGAGAAATTTTATATAAGACTCTTTGTTGCACCAAATCAATACATAATAAAACATACATTGTGAAATGACAAATTTAACGGTGTTCTCTTTAGAAGAGATCTCTTCCAGCCAACCCGTGGAAGTGGATGTGTACAAAGTAGTAAGAAAAACAACTGTGTTAAGCACTGTGGTATAGTTTAATAATATAAGTACAATAGATTCTTCTGATTGTAGACGCAATGGTAATAGATGTAGATTTGTTTTCGAGGCAACATGACACAAGGAGTTACTTTTTTTATTATTATTTTGATATTATATAATAGATTTGTCTTAATCTTGATATTATATAATAGATTTGTCTTAATCTTGATATTATATAATAGATTTGTCTTAGATTTGGCTAAAGAAAAATTAAAATAATTCCTCAATTTCTATTATTTCCATTTTTAAAAAGGTTGGGAAAATATTTTTTCAGTGAGTTAAGTTATTCCTTTTGCAACAGCAGAAATTTATGATTATTTTATTTTTTTTAGCTAAAGAGAACTTTCCTTTTTCAAGTTGAGAGGGAAGGTTACGGCACTCCGTTTCCGTATACCGTCCAATTTCCGACACGTTTGACACGACGTTTGAATACCAGAACACGATACCAGAGGTTGTTTTGTGACTCCCTAGTAAGAAGTCTGAAAATAATCAATTCTCCTGTATCGGAACAGAACACTATTATTTCTAAATAATTAAAAAAACATTTTAAAATGATAATACTAGTCATCAAGTAAAACGTATTTGTAATTTCGTTATACGTCTACCAAGACATTTCAGATAATTTAGTGTGTTGTTTCAAAAGTGTTTTTTCAAGGGTCTCGTGAAACTGAGCCCGACTCTACAAATATTTAGTTGGTAGTCTTTGAAATGTTTCAATAAATAGTATTAGGGCTTTTTACCAAAGTAAAAAAGAGGCCGTTATGGCGCGACAGTGTGATTAATTATAAGCGCATCAATTGTGGGTTTGATTCTCATTACGGAAAATTCACTACTTAATTATTTCCGTCTGGTAGCAAAACAAAGCGTGACGTTAGGTTATGCCACTCTGTTTGCAATATCTAAAAGAATAGTCTGTGTGTGGGAGACGGAGTGTCTTAACTCTAAGTTACCTCTGCCAAACCTGCTATATGCGGGATACAGCGTTAAGCTAAGAAAAAGAAAACTTGTAATTGGAATTTTCTATTAGTGGTATTGTTTGAGGGTATTCCAGCAATTTTCTTGCTCAATCCTTTGTTCCGAGATAAATGAAATAGTTAAGCACCTCGAGTATCTAAAGGTACAGTCGGCTGAGCATTTACTTTGGCAAATAAGTATCCTAATATTGCTATTGTATAATATTATAAACTATTTCTCAAAAATTTATTGACATTTAAAATAAACGCATAAAAGCGTGAAACCAACCATTTTGTATTCATAAAAGGACATAAAAAAGATGATTTATTCTCTGTCGTAAAGTGAGATTATTCTCTTGAGCCCTTTTCACAAGATATCTGTGAAAAAAAATACGGATTTCTCTATTTTTATATATATCCACATTTTATTAATTTTCTATTCAATTTGGCCTCTTTGTTATTTTTTTTTCTTACATAAACAAATATTCTTCATAGGGAAGATCAAGTATTTCCGTTATAAAAAAATAACTTATAGCAGACAGAGGAAACTTGGTGTTAAGACCCTTAGTTCGTCATGCACCGCTGGATTTAAAAAATATCATATTAACAGGGACGGAACTTAACGCAGTGCTTTGCCTTGTTATCAAATAAAGGAAAAGAAAACCCTTTATTTCACCGAATAAGGACCCACAAACGTCGCGTACGGCTTCAAATATAAGTGTTATAATTATGATTATAGCACATTCTGCTATATTAGGCTTAAAGAAACTTTATTATCGATGTGGAAATTGAATATCAAAGGCATTAGTGGGACGTGTATGAGGTGTGGATGATTTTACTGATCAGTGCTCAAATTGCTGCAACACTAATTCATTGAGTCAGGAATGAAATTTTCGATCAGAAATTATATTAATAATTTTATCACTTTAAAACGTTTTAAGAATTATCCGTTGCCTTCCTTTTATATGTAGGACTATTAGAGAAAGCATAGTGCTACGATTTTCCTTTCTCAATCTTCTGCCTATTTTAGTAGTATGACGTGGTCTAATCAAATTTAATCTAACTATATTAAACGAGTGGAAATCGAATTTAAGAGACTTCTTATCTATGTGACGACGGAGACAGTATATTTTATATTTTTTCAATATAGTTTGCTTAAAATAGGAAGAAGATTTATATAGATTCTAGTGCTAAGATTATATAGATTCTAGTGTTAAGATCTGTTTTCCACACTTCTCAAAAGTGTGAAGTACACACTGTATGTTGAGTCAATGGCATATTTTTCTATATCAGCTTCAACTTCACGCTGTATCCCGCACACAGCAGGGTAGGCAGAGGGAACCTAGTTTTAAAACACTCCGTTCCCCAATTTCTGCCGAATTCTGGAACCATTGTTGAGTAGCAGAACTTAACGCCGTGCTTTATCTCGCACAAAGCAGGGTAGGCTGATGGTACCTGGTAACCTAATGTCAAGACACTGTTCCCATAACAATACTTGTGTGAACTTTATATTAATAAATATTTAATTTTCTCGAGTGGGGACACAAACTTGCAACCACTCACACTAATAATCACAAGCTTATATCCCCGCGCCATGAATGGCCTATTTAAATACACCAATTAAATTAATATATTAAGACTATCAAAAATCTTGTTGAGTTCCACCACTACACACACGATTTCTTCAGGATGGGGCGGAAAGTGAAGATCAGAGTATCTTAACACTAGATTCCGGTTACTTATTCTATTACATGCCAGATGCAGTGTAAAGCTAATAAACGTAACACCAAAGTTTTGACTAACTTTAATTTTCCTATTTAATTTTATAAATTTTATCTTTTTTATTAATCCTTTAACGAATTCTTTTCTAAACTCAATAATCCGATCACGTTAGCATTATTACTTAACAGAATGAAATTAAAATGTTATTACATTCAACTAAAAACTTTTCGGCTGTAATTTAATATTGTAAGTCAGAACTTCGTAAAATAATTACTAGAAATGGTAATTTTAAAGTAATTAATTCAAGATATATCTCTTTATAATCAAGAGATATTTTTAACACAAATATTTAGTTAATTTTTCTTTCTTTAGTATCGAACCTACAATCACCGCGTGTACAGACAGACTACGACACTATAGTGTGACGCACTCAAAGATGTTATTATTTACCCGTAAACTACTAATGCTATTAAAAGATTTATTTTTTAAGATTATTAGTTAAGTTTTGAATTGTACACAAAAATGTTTATATAAAGCCACATTTTATAATTTAATTTTGTTTTATTATGTTTTCATTTCTTCACTTTGGTGTCGAGATAAAGCGCGGGGTTCAGCTCCGTTACAAAATTCCTCAAGAATTGAAAATGGGAACTGAAATGTCTTAATACTAGGTTCCTCTACCCGGTGATTTTTCAATTTTATTTTGTTGTATATAAATAAGATAAGCATATTATTAAGAAAGATAAAAGATACCATTATCTTTTATAAGAGATTTCAAGATTTCATTAGTCCACACATCTAGAATGGGCTATTATCGCACATTGTTAAGACTAATTGGACATGGCTCAATTTAATCTTTTCATTTAGTCTGTAACAATCCCACATTATGCATAACAGCTTTTATTACAGCAATTATTATTTAATTTCATAAGCTTTCCAGTATGTGGTGTTATTAATTAATTATAATTCGCTTAATTTTTATATACTCGTGTATGTACGCGTGGTGCTGTTGGTGTGTGTTTGATAGCTTGCAATAGTTCTGAATTCAAATCCTATAGTAACTGTAGAAAAAATATGTCAAGAGTGAAAAATGATTTTAATTAATAATTGATTACTATGCCGAAAGAATAATATACTCGCAAGTATATATTATGTAAGTAAGAATGTGATGTGATATGAGAATAATCAATAATGCCTTTTTATCACATCAATTTACAACGCACGAAAGTTAATGTAAACTATAAGAGGTACCAATGAATAAAATATTATATATTTTACCTTTTATAGCTTCACGATGCATCCTGCATTTAGAAGTATACTGTAGGAACCTAGTGAAATTAAATTCCCCACTTTCCCCCCAACTTTCGAAAAATTAACTGTTGAGTGACGGAGCTCAACGCCGTCTCAACCAGAGAACACACCTACAACTGTCGCTTTTACAGTCATACATGATGGCTTTTCTCGATTGTCTCGAAATCGGGCAGCTAACGGAGTGTCTTAACACTAGGTGCACTCTGCTTACCCTACTTTGTGGGAAACAATGAGGATCTAAAAAAACACAGGATTATATGAAAGGAGATCAAGAATTTTAAGTTACGAATATCGTGTTATTTCCCATTTGATGTAATAAGTCAGATCGAGTATGTAGGCCGCTGTGCTCGCACGTGCATCTCTATCTTCCTTCCCGAGTACGTGCATGTTGCTGAACAAATTCGAATTTTTATATAAATATGAAAATTTACTATTTTGAAATATATACGTATGTTATGTTACGTAATGAGTATTATTAAGTACATTATGCAAAAAATAAATAGAAATCATAAAATGAAATATTTATTTAAATTTTTATTTTTATTTCTTCGCTCTGGTGTCACGCAATGCTTTCAAAATTGGGCGAAAATTGGGAAACGGAGTGTCTTAACACTAGGTTCCCTCACGCTTTATAACAACTACCCTGTTGTATACGGCATACAGCGTTAAGCTAATTTAAGTTTCGATTTGTTTTCATTTAAAAACAATGTTATTTCTTTTTAGTTTCATACAAAAGGAGAACCGGTTTCATATTGAGTATGAGACATTGCTTATTGAATGGTGAAGATAGATACCGTGCTGGTTCTTCCAAGGGTAGGTATATTTTTTAAGAAGAACCACCCGCTGAGAGAACGTTAAACCCACAAACTTATCGTTTCACAAAACTATACATCAGTCAGTCTTTATGTGGAAACGTAATTGGATTATACAGTAAATATTATATATATATATATATATATATATATATATATATATATATATATATATATATTTATATATATATGTAATGGCCCAATAGTCAGATCAAGCTTGATCTTCGTTACGTAAGAAAAACTGAAAGTTCTTCTACTCTTACACCCAACACCCATAAATACTATCCGGGAATATTAAATTTGTATAGAGGTTACGTTGACAGTTATTACGTAAATAAGGTGCATAAAATTGTACCTAACGTTAAATTATAAAATTTCTATTTAAATATTTTATTAAGAATAATATTAGAAATTACGTTATCTATTACTAAACTCTTAGCATGGTTTTAACTCCCTGTGGACAACCCTAAATGTCGACAAGGTAGAAGTGCCTATTTATATATTAGGAACAAATATCGGTTTTCTTTACATTAGTTAATTAAAATTAATAATAAATTGTTCTTGTTGTAACTTTGCTATATTATACATATATTACTGATTCAGTAAGTTGCTGTAGTTCACTTAGATTGTCTTAGAAACTTTTCCATGTATCAGCTTCTACTTATAGCCTATATAGATTTTATCTATCATTTATAACAGTAATCGATACTTTTAATTCACAAAACTGACATTTACTTAGAAACAAATAATCAATGCAATTTGTGTAGATTTCTCATACAATTTTATTATACCAATGAACATGAAACAGGAAATAACGATCTAATACAGATTGGCAATCGTAGATAGTTTATGTGAAGGAAAAAATATTAGGCTCGTAAAAATTGTCGAACAGAGTATTCACATTATGAATTAAAGAGACGTAAACACATTGTGGGAATACTCGACGTCAAATTGTCTTTAATGTAGTGGTGGAGTGAGGATGTTTATTTTTATTGAACCCACAAACGTCGCATTTCCAGTCACACGGTGCGCCACGCCTCAAGTGGGCTCTGAATAACGTTGCTAACGTTGTGTTTTGCCTTGGAAAAGTAAGGTTTTCATCTTTGGATGTGTCGTAAGCTTATTAAAAAAAAACAATTAGAGAAGAATCCTCGAAGTGCGTGACTGCGATGTCTGTCCTGCTTTTGATATTTAAATTTGGATGTTTCATCCAAATCAGGACGCTGGCTCTGAACCTAAGACCATCGTCAATGTTTCACATTGCATTCGCTAACCGATAGCGTCGTAACTATCTATGTTTTGTTTGTAATTAAAAGTTTCCGAAGCATTTCATCGAACTGAATGGAACTTTCGCAATTTAAACAGGACGTCGTTATAATAGTACTCATGTTAATGATTATTTGATTTTATTGAGCTTTTTGTATCTTAATTTTATTAAATTATTTCATAATTTACTTAGATTTAATATAATAGATAGATTAATTAATCATACAGGGGCCAGTGGCGGAGGCACAAGCGACTGTACACGCGACAGGTTGTGGGTTCGATTCCTACTTAAAAAAATAAAATACTTAAAATTTTCATTCATTTGCATTGCTAAAGAGGCAAAAAGCGCGGAGTTGAGTTACACCATTCAACACGCATTGCCCTCTTAATGGGGATGGACTATCTTAACACTATGTTCCCAGGTTCCCTCTGACAACCCAAATTGTTTGACCTGTTACCTGCCGCTGAATTTTCCAACCGCACAGTACGTCACAAACTTAAATATCATCCGCACCACCTGGATACATGGCACTCTACTACTGTGCGGTTTCGTAGAAATTTCCTTCCACG
>DWGR01001601.1:0-15676 GCA_018247715.1 Heliconius burneyi | reverse complement strand
ATCCTGAAATAATTGACAGTAGAAAGACGTACGTGATCGTGTAAAATATGTACGAACACAAGCATCTTGTAGTCTTATATATCAAAATTACGAACACAATACATAAGTGAAGTGCAAATATAGTAAATAGAACCAAAAAACTTCTTCACGTTTAAGCAAAAGTAAGCTCAATATGAAAGAGAAAGGATTCAATTTGGCACACACGCTTCTCGCTGTTTCGGCAATGACACTGACTCCGGCCGATGATATAACAGCAAGCTGACAAACCCGTGAAAACTCGGTCATTGACCCGCGAGCTCGCGGCCGCGGCCAAACTGACTGCTTTCGCTTACGCGATTTTCTGTTTACACCTCTCATCATAAAGTTTAATTTCCATCTCTTTTGATCTCCTTATGTTTATGCTGTTAAATCTCCACTAAATTATACATACGATATCTTTAAATATTTATAATTTATTTTAATATTGATTGATGAATGAAATTAACAAATATATAGATATTATAAAATTAGCTTGAACTATATTTTGAAAAGTTTTCAGGATTTGTCTCATTTTTAAGAAGTGCAACCAAAGTCAATTAAATAATACATAACAAACACATATCTATATATATATATATATATATATATATGTATATATATATATACTATATAACTTTTAAACATGATTTGAAATTACGTTTTATACAATATTTTTAGATATAACAATTTTTATCCTAGCTATTTGTGAGGACACGTCGTTGTTATACAGACTGAACTTATCTTACTTCTACAATATATATATAATATACACGTTATATAGATCATGGAATGAATGAGGGGTTGAAATCTTAACAGGGTACATCATCGAAGAGGTCAATCTAATAGATACTCTCTGAATCTTGATGAACTAATATGACGAAACACGGCCCTACTTTTAGCCATTTAGATCATTATTAACATACAAAAATATTTTTTATATACGTACACAAAATTCCTGTTTTGTAATAAAAATTTGATAATTAAATTTAAATCAAACAGACTGATTATATATATTTTTTCGAATATTTTAAAATTGATGATTTAAAAAGCATTACGAATACTTCATATTTCAATTAAATTATTTAGTTACTTGCTATATTTAATATTGATCTTAAAACTTTACTCTAACAATCTGCAATCCAGTATGACTTGTTTAACTCTACATAGAAATAAAGAAACATAGATATATAAAAAATCTAAATATCTAGTTCTCCTGCCTAGCGACGAGATCACTTACGCTTACGTGGGAGTGCCAGGAAGGTCCTTGATGGGTAGAAAGTAAATGCTTGGTAAACACCGCGGGAAGAAGGGACGCGCGGGCAGCGCAGTGAAACCTGTTCGATCAACGGTACCTCGGTGTGCCCCGGGCGCGCACGCATCTATTATGTAACAAAGATTTTTACGCCTCAGTACTCTTTGTTTGTAGCATATGCCATTCGTCATATATGGTACGAAATATTAGCAGATAAAATCAAACATCATTCTATCTGATTATTATTACCAGTATTTATTTAAGAAAGGTAGTAAGCCATGTGTTAAATGAACATCTTTTTAAAATATTCTAGATATCTAAGCAATTGTACGAGTATATCCGCAGTTTATCATACGTATAAATTTGAATATTTAATTAGTCTATAAAATAGAGTCACAGAAAGTGTTTTATATTATAATAAACCGTGCCACTTGCATGTAATTCAAATAAAACGTACAGATCGTGATTTCCGGCGGCCGTAATAGCGGTTACCGCACCATAGAGAATCATACTCGTATACCACACCACAGCAAATACCGTTCACTCTATTGTCACCCCAAGTCTTTCGAATGCATATATATATACATATTTTACCGGTTATGCAATAGGAAAAATAGTTGAGACTCCACGCTGTGTTTTCGAACCGGGGCATGCTGGTACATTGACTTTAGTTGACATTTAATGAATGAATGCACGGGTTAATTACAATATTATTATAAGTATATACTTCGGCGGGAAATAGGAAACAGTGTCTTAACACTAGGTTTCCTCTTCCAAGCCTGTTGTGTTCTGGATATGAGGTGAATCTTATTTTATACTTTACTCCACAGCTATATTATTTAAGAAGAGTAAATAATGTAAATATAATAATGTAAATATAATATATGTATAAAATTCTTCTTGTTACCAAATAAATATTAGCGCCCTGCAGAGGCCATCACCCGCTGGGCTCTGATTTCACCCTCCTATTTTATTTTTTATCGACTCTACCTAACGGTAGTCGGATCCCATAGGTACCGTATGAAATATCTTTGAATCAATTCATGCATTGTATGATTTGATCTTCCTGTTTAATGAAATAGATTATATTTTTTTTAATTTTTAAAGGAAAAAGTTGCAATGTTATATTTATTATATATTTTAAGCAAAAATATTTAAAAAAACAAATTCTGAAAATACATTAAAATTAGTTTTTGACTAATAAAAAATAAATAATACTGCATTCGACTATCTCATCAATTTATTTATAAGCTATTGGTAATGTATGTATACACTACTGCAACACAAAATTATGTATGGAAACTGTGCACTGCATAGGCTATAAACCTATTTGGAAAGGATATATGACTCAAGTTCCAGAAAAGTCCACTATACTGTTATTTAGCAGAAAATATTTTTAGTACAGCCTTTTCCGAGTAATACAATCACTTTATATTAAAAACAAATACGAATACATACTACAATTTTTATATGAAATACATGCGTCCTTAGTACCGCGTTGATTGAAAACATCTCAAATGAATATAACGGTACGTCCTTAATAAAAGGTTGGTTGTTATTTTTCCGGACTTAATCCTCTACCTGCGATATGAGCAAACACTTGCTCCTAGCCTTTTGTTATTTTTTTTCATAAACCATGGATAATTATAAGGAATCCATTTTGTCACAGTGGTATCGAATTATGCGGGCTATTATATATATTACTATTAGTATTAGAAGAAACTATTAACTGAAATATACTCACAAAATGGTAGATAACATATCATATAAAAAATAATAAAACGTTAAATTGTGACATTGGAATAATGTTAACAAACATGAAATTGATCGAATTTAATTTAAAAGTAACTAACAAAGGAAAGTAAACCGTGGTCGGTTGGATCGATGAAAGTAAAGGCCGGTGTAGACGGGTCCCGTTAGCCGGCCGGGCTCGGACTCACGGAATACTAAGCGCTGACATACTGCGCGGCTTTTGACCCTAGCCACATTCTAGACCTGTACTTCATACTTCTAATAACTGAATCTAGAAATTATTCTTATACTAAGACTCTTGAAGCATCAATATCACAAGCAAAGTAAATTGTGTAAGGTACACTCTTACGAGGAATTACACAGAAATAGGTAACCTTAAAGCCAAAAGTTATATAAATTAAAAGTATACCGCTGTCTGTGCCTTTGTATAATATTATTTTAAAAAAATATTTTACGATAATTGCGTTATTACATCACAATTTACACTGAACTCCAAGGCTGAGCAAAAAAATTAAAAAAATCTCCAAAGTAGAACCTTTAATGTTTTGTTACTAATTACCTCGGGACTTTGTACACTTTTTAATGTATATTGTTTCTGAAATTGAAAAAAGGCCTTTGAATTTGTGCAAAAAATGCAATTTGTGCAAATGGTACTTTTTAGCGTGATTCTTTTATAGTCACCAACCATAAAGCAAACGGCCTTTAGTTAGAATAGCTTTTGTTCTTACCGGTTCTGTTATACAATTCTAAAGTTTTACAACGGCATCTACAAAAATTGCACATCTTTCTTAAGCATCATAAAAGCACAAGCAAGGTTTTTTAGTAATAACGATTTTACAGCTGATTGCGGCCTACGGACGCCAGATTTGAGAGTCGTCTCGTAATAGCTAGTACTTAAGTTTGGTGCGGATATAGCAGGCGAGGACAACGACCCTACGCAAAATTCACTGCATTGGGTTAGGTCTAGTGCATGCGCGTATGTACCGGCGTCAACACGGAAACATCATGAGCGGGAGCGCATTATGCGCTTGAACCCGGCTAGAGCAGGAAAAAGGCATGAATGAGTGTTGAAGCCTACCCCAAGAAGGGGGAAATCGAGTTTGCTGTAGGCTGTGGGCACTGCAACTACAGACATAGACGAACCACACACTACAATGTATTGTGAGATCGATAAAACTTTATTCTTTCAATGGATACGGAACATAATAAAAAATACTTTTTGAATATCAATCGTTATGTTAATTTATTTTACCATGGCGAGAAATAAAGATAAAAAATATAATATAAAATGTTTTATTCAAGCAATAAGGAAAAAATGTCTATTTGCTTTAACAAAAATTACACCAGTCATATTTATAGCATTCATTTAGTAACAAATTAAAAATATGTATCAGATAAAACAAATAAAATAATTGAAAGCGATTAAAACAATCGAGATGAAGCCTTCAAGGCTTGAAACTGCATGCTCAAAGAAAATTGGTGTGATGTGAACGACCCCTGTGCCCAATAGTCGTGCACACAGCGAGACGCGCGCGGCGCCGGGCGGCGGGGGCTAGCGCAGTGGGACGACGCAGCCGAGGCCGTTCACCCCGGAACATTCTGTGTTTTGATACCGCTCGAGCCTCCAACGGCGGTGGAAAACTGCATTTTCTTTGACGCGCTTCACTTTTCACGCTCTAATTGAGAACCAATTACCCTATTTTGGATATAGTTATTTTAGGTTTTTAATAAGGTTTGGAATATACACTGCATATATAAATCAATGTTAATATAGAATATAAAATTAGGCGTATTATCTTGTATCATGATTTGTATTGCTGTATTACATAAGCTTAACACGAGATATAAAATTTTATAAAATTAATAAAAAATACATTTAAATTACAAATTACTGCAAAGAGGTATTTCATGTTTGGTAACCATTATAAACATAAAATAAAATTGTAGGAATATTGACTAAAATATTCAAGACATATGCTTATACATACATTTAATCGTTACCATATAGGAAATAGTTCATAAGTAAAAAAAATCGTCTTTACTAAATCATATGGATTTCAGCGTTTGTAAACATTAGTCTTAATCGATCGTGACGGAAGCAGAGCTTCAGACCTGTCTGCAAGGATGCAGACGTAGGGTAGGTCATGAGCGATAATGGGGTGCAATGGGCCCGTGATGTAACAAGGGGAGAATAATTTAGGCCAGTATTAAATAAATCGGTCACACTGACATACTTGATAAATAAATGACAATGATTTATATAGAAAACGTGTTTCTAAAATTTAAATACATTTGGTTTTTGAGAAAAAAAAAACAAAATTTTCATAGCTTAACTTAAAATCTTGTGTCTGGATATTTTTCAATGAATTATTTTTTTAAATTTTTAAGCTGAAAATTTACATTTACATACGTGCCTAAAGTATCATTACCTACTCTTTAACTTAATTCATTAAAGCGTTACCAATGCGTTCCCACCATGTTTATTATTCAGAATTCGCAGAGTTTGAGGCTGTTAACAGATTAAAGACTGTAAATAGTGAAATCAATATTGGATAATGGTGGATGGCAGGGTGCGGGCTATGTCGACAGTGGAGGCTAAACGCATCACCCCTACCACGTTTAAGCGGCAAGTTTTTACAAAATTACGTATTGCACTATCTCTTTCCTGAAATGATGCTTTAAAGCGAGTTAACATAGGGAAATGGTGCTATGACATCGAGAATCGCAAGTAAGGGCATATGAAGCCCGTGTCGTCGACCTGCGAGAGTGAAAGCTTGTTCCGGGGAGGCACGGGCGCGCGCCCGACCGACCGCCCGCCCGCCCTATCATGGCTTTCGCTACCGTTCTCACGCTACCCTTTCGTATTTTGTTTTTAACGTGTTTATTTAACAGTTTCACACTAGACGCGTAAAAAAGTTATATTTTTGTTTTAGCTATTAAGCCTATTATTGATTGTATTTAAATTGTATTAAATGTTAAATGTGTTTGGAGTTTATATTTTTTAGAAATTTAGAGTAATATATTTTTATATTATTTTGATTTGTTGAAACTTAATTAATATATGTCAAAGAAAAGTATATTTGTAAGTTGACACGCTATTGTCATCGAAGTGCAAGCGCGATCGGGAGCACGGTCAGGGCGCGCCGCGACCGCAACACTACGGAAGTAATGAACTTGAATGCGCCTGGTCGCACTCCGCCCGGCTCCGTCCCGCTCTAGTCTAATCACAGAGCGCTAGGCGCGAACGTGACGTCCTCACTGCACTCGCTGTCAAATTCGTCCGCATTCTCCATCACGGGCCGCTTTCGTCGTCGATGCGTTTATCGGAACGAGACGCGAATATGTGTGTCGATTGCATTCTCGGCGTTGTAAAAGTGCATCTAGGTCGGTCGGGCCGGCGCGGCGGCTTAGTGCGACGTGGGGCAGGTCGGAGGCCGGAGCCGTGCACCATGCGCCCCGCTCGCCGCCAGCGCGCGCCCGCGAGCCGCTAGCTGCCGCAGCATCCGCAGCGCCGCGACGCCGACATGAGAGCGGAGCGCTGGCTCCCACCGCTCGTTCCCTTGCTGACGCTCCGCATACTGCTGGAGTACCTCAAGTCGCTCGACATCCTACCTAACTCATTACCAAAGACAATTTACCAAACTTTTGTATCGAGTTCCTTTATCAAAGTTTAATATTAGTAGAAGATTACTTAATAATGATTTTTGTAAGTATTAACTGTCGTATGTTGTGTTATTTACGTCATGTTGTTTTTATTAGAATCTTAAGCGCATCGTACAGTGGTGTGTCTATTAAATAAGTGTAATCGTATGTGATATCAAAAAGTCCAAACAGAAGATAAAAAGGAATAAATTAATAATGTTCAAAATAATATTTTATAATGTCTATTTACAATTTAATTCGAATACAATTTCCAATATTTTAAATTCTTAACTTGTTACAAGAAGTTAAACATGATAATGAAAAATAAATATAAAAGAGTATACATATCAAAGTAAAAATATTACTATAAAATTTTCTTAATACATTTTTTATAATAATGGTTTCGATTTTAATTTTGCCTACGTTACGTTTCTAGCACTATTGTACTCGTAATTGTAGCAAGACGCGACACTACATAATAAATCAATGAACACCTTATTAATACTATTGACAACAATCTATTCCATATGACTTCTGCAACAAGTTAAATTCAATTTTTATCGAGACGGTGTTGTCGCTATACCTTTAGATATCTATTGACAGTGGAAACATCTACGTATTAAATTATTATTAGACTGCAAGGTTAGGTTCCCATTGCACTCATATACGTACCTAACGTAATTACAATATTATAGATGTATTTCAAGACTTCCTGTATTAATTAAAACAAATATGCAAAACCTATATAAATTATCATTTTCGTTTATGTTATTTATTTCCAATAATAAATATAAAATATAATATAGCTATTGAATTTATTAAATAGTTGCTTAATTTAAAATTACATTGAAATTGTAATATTTATTTTTATATATAGAGTGAATATGAAAATATACAGATAAGCGTATGTGCAGCGTATAGGGCAAGTTCAAGTCCAATGCATCAAGGTTGCTTCCTACTGCGCGAGCGCCGATGCGCTGTACGTGTTCTATTCTTTAACTCACAGACAGCTGTTACATACACGGCATTATGCAATATTTGTTTTATATGTTATGTAAAATTTCATTTATGTTAATAAAATATTTTTAAAATCATGAAAACAATTAATTAGAGTGTAAATAAAATACACATCTGCGATAATTTTATTCATATAGACAAACTATGATAGGGTTTTAAGATAATATTTAGAAAGCCATTTATTTTATTTATGAATAGCAAGGTTCTTTAATTAAAAACGTAGAAACGTGTAAATTCAAATTCTTTTTCAAAATAGGTGCCGTCGCCATATCAAAGATATTTTCCTTTCGTTTGATTAGCTTAAATGGCGAAAACCAACGCCATCCAACATCGAATGTCCTCTTTGGGCCTTTTTAAGCAGAAAGTGAAAATTTTGTCTTTTCAATTGAAATTAAAAAATAATAGTATGTTTTTTCAATCATTACAAGGAAAAACACAGGAAAAAGAGTGAAATAAAAAAGATTATTTGGAAACAGATGCGAAATATAAAATAGTTTTTGTAGATACTATCTTTTGCTCCAGACGTCATCCACTCCTAATATCATAATGATACACCTGTGATAAGTAAAATGTATTAGTAAATTTACTGGTCTCATACATAATCTCACCCCCATCATATTTTGATGAATTTAATCTCATCAACTTTTAACGCCTATTATATTTTTTTATTATCCAAATTTCCAAAGATCTTTTCATAACTAAGTAATGTTATTATAAAAAATACTGGCATTATACACTTTAGTTTGTTCAGTCACATACAGTTAGATCATCCAAGTCCATATGTTTTGATTATGCGTTGATAGATCAGTCAATAAGTCAGCCAACTTTCTCTTTTATATATGAAAGTATAGATAGATTGGTTAAACAAAGGACATTATATATTTATCTTAAAATAAATATTTTTCTTGTATTTTACATGAAGTAACATTCTTAAAATTCTATATAAAAATATTCAGTATACTAGCAATTCTTGAGTCAGTATATGAATATACTAAATATGTATATTTCTAATATTTTTATATATACGTACATATGTATTTTAACAATTATGTTATTTAATTTAGTAACTCTTCTATGTAATTTAAATTAATTATCGGTAATATTAATTAATCAGCTTAATGCAATATTTGCCTTTTAAAAACATCATTGGCTCAAGTATGATGATAAGGAGCGAGAGACAGTCGCGTGCGGTGTGTCTAGTCTATACGCAAACGCATGTCATGACTCGTGTTTCGTCACGTGTAATAACCCTCTTCCGTCTGATAAATTAAAGATGATTGAATCATTAAATGTGGATATGTAATTAATTAATTAATATAATAACAAACAATGGTGATGATGTCTTTCAATATTATATTTTCCCCATAAATGTGACTATCAATAAAATGTTACGAAAATAATGTTTTTCAGAACACTAAAGAGTAGAATATTAACTTGGATTATTATCTATTTATTTATTTCGATTTATTATCTAGAAAATGGTGCTATTTAGTAATAAAATGTAAGTTATTATTAATATTACCTAAATTATTTTTAAAATTTTGTACTAAAAGAATTTGGTTGTTTCAGGTACTAAAATTAATAAAAACCATTCAACAAATTTAAGCATCAAAATGAGGCTGGTAAGTGAATTTTATCTTTTGAGACTGTAAAGAGTAGTTGCCCTTCAAAGTCTATTATTTTTATAAGAGTTAGTTAAATTAAATTTGCGGAAATTATAAATAGGCAAATGGGAAGTATCGGTGCGCAGTGGAAAGTGCGCAGTTATAAGAAAACTGGGTCAGTAGTAGCGCCGCCCCTTTATCGAACTGCACCGACAACGACATCTCCTTACTTAGCAAAAATAAACTTTCAAAATAGCTAGACAAGATCCAAAATAAATATGCCCATCAAAATATGCAGATGAGTGTACAGGGTGGAATGCATTTTGTTTGCATAATTTCCTCTTGCAAAAAGATTACGACAGTTACGCATTTTTGTCTTAAAACTTAGATATCTGGCGTTAGTTAATTCTTAACAATACGTTTTCTATCATTTTAAATTTCATACAAAGTGGTATAGTCACTTAAATATTAAATATAAATTATTAACAAGTTATATATGGTCATATAGGAAATAAAAAAATATAACTATTAATTCCAGTCAACGAGTGAAGAAATCCCTACTACGACGGTCGGCCGTACAGCAAGTCCCGGCGTGGGCGCTGTTGGTGCTGTAGGAGGAACGGAGTCATATGATGTGACGCGCATGCGTGAAGAAGAGTTTGAAAGACTCACAGTGTATATAGTGCCTGACGTGCCGTGTGAACGCGGCGTTACAAATAGAGCCGAGAGGACACTTCCGCGCAGTTTGGCACTAAGACCATCTGCAGTACTGTCAACACCTAATACGCCGGTAAATAAACGAACGATACTAATAATATTTAATATTAAGTACTTATTTCCTGACATACATATCATGTAATATTTTATTAATTGTTTACATTCTTATTAAAAAATTTTATGATATTGATAGCTATATATATTCTACAGACGGAAGGCGTATGGAGTACAGGAGTTATTCCACGAGGCACCCGATTTGGACCTTTTGAAGGAACACGGACCCCTAATAAGCCAAATGACAAAGTCTCTTGGCGATATTATTGGCGGGTAAGTGAATTTTGAAAATTAAATTTATTGTATTTATATTTGCTTTTCTGTATCCTAAGATCTATATCAGCGACACTAAGGTTATGGCTTTTATCTTTTCTATCAGAAGGCTAACTCAAATTAATTTTAAATGTAGAACACAATCTGGGCTTTTGTTTTGTGTAAACAACAAGCGTTAGACGCACATATATAAATATATCTTAGTTACACTTCTTTACTTCTCACTAACCTATTCCTCTCTATTTTGGGCCAGGTACAAGAAACTGTCAGACATCATACTTATGGAAATATTAAGGTGAGAATAGGCTTTTTCTAATATGGTGATAGTTTCCTTTAGCTATATAAAATATATTTAACCAATACTTGTAAATACTTACAAGTACTATACTTGTAAATAATATGATAACTCTGAATTATATTGAATATTATTTATTTATTATTGCCTTTTCAGTGAAATGGCAATCTTACCCTATTATATATTTTTGCAACAAAATATTATTTGTAATGAAGTATACGAAACTCAAAATAAATTCTAATTATTCTATAATGTATCATGTTACTATCATAGATAACAATGATGCTATGATTCGACCTTGACTTCCCGTCTTAATCACTGTAAGCATGACTTGTATCAGATGCACGCGTACTGTAAATATTAAACACGTGTTACACACTCCATATGACAAACGAAGAACCACTTATTAATATATCAAGTTATTCGATATTTTACTTCCCCGTAATACATATAAGTCACTTTAGTAAATAGATTCGTATTAATAATTACAGATATTCAAAGATAGTGATTATTATTACCTGGATGGATCAGACACGAGTGTCGCGAACTGGATGCGGTACGTGGCTTCAGCATATTCCCTCTCCGTAATGAACCTCGTTGCGTGCCAACACCAAGAACATATTTATTTTTACACAATTCGGTAAGTTACCACATTTAATTGTCAATAAGTAAATTTTACTAAGTTTTTATTATTCACGTCATTTCATAACTTTATTTTATTTTTAGTGACATAATGCCAAACGAGGAATTAATGGTATGGTATTGCAAAGATTTTGCCACCAGGCTCGGCTACGATATTGACCCAGAAAGAGCTACATATTCCATATGTAAGTTAAAAAATAATAAAAGAATCTTGTATTATATATGTAACCAAGGATTAACTTTTTTATAACATTTTTTAATCTTATTTTTTTTTTAGGTAAAGAAGAAACTATAAAGAAAGCTTACGGACTACCACCGGCACCAGTACATCCAGAAATTGCTTTTAATCACATGAAATATGTTCTTGGACTTACAAATGCTAAAGAACTCCTGGAAGCTGAAATCCCATGTAGACGAAGAAAACGTGAAGCGAGTGACAAATCACTGCATGATAACAACAATCTTTCAGCACGTGATGAACTTAGAAGTACAATAAAAAATGAAAGAATAGTAATGAGACCGGACATTCCCTCTAATATTATTCATCAAAAATCTGATCTTATTATTAATGACCATCCTTCAATATCTCCTAATACGTTAATGCAACCACCTTCACCAGTTAAAGCGCATCACAGGGATAATCAGACCCTAATAATTCATCAACACAAAGAAAGTACGTCACATGTTGTTATACATCAACTTGAAAATCCAAGACTCTATAACAATCGATCACCAGCTCAAAATATCCACATGAGAGATATGCGAGGACCTTCTCCGATGGGCCCAAATGTTCCGGAAAAGCTAGGTAGCAAATCACCTAACTTTACCCATTGTGTACCTACCCATTATGAACACCAGCTAACACCTAATGATGGATCAGTAAGATCAGATGAGGGATATCACAGCAATGGCTACCATGATGAATTTACTCCTCCTGAAGATTCAAGCGACTCAGATGCTGAAAATTATGTATTAGATTGTTCAAATAAAACTAATGAACCAAAAGAAACAGTTATAGTTCAAAAAATTGACCAAGACATGCACAGAAATGAATACAGGAAAGTTAAAATTAAAATGCCAAGAGCTTACGCCCTAAATAAAGATATGGACTGTGAAAGTGAAAAGGAGTTAATGATAACTGAAGAAGTTGTACATAGTCCCCCACAAAATGTGTCACCACCACGCCGTGACCCAGCTACATCGACTGTTATTGTTCTTGAGTCGTCTCAAAACACTGTAGTTCCCATAAGTAAACCATACTATGAAGATGGAACAGTTTCACCGACTCCACAACCAGCTTTCATGAGATATTCACCACCAGATACTAGAATTTTAGAAACTATTTTAACAGGCAATAGAATTGATACTAATAACAATGACCCAAACAGAAGGCAACCAAATGCTACTCCACCACCATCATCACCAACAGAAATGGCATATTCGTACAAAAAGAGCCAAAGGTATGGTAATGCCTGTAGTCCTGATTCTAGTTCCAATTTAACACCTTTGCCATCTTTACTGCCACTACCACAGCAGTTACCAGCACCTAATTCAGTTTCTGTTTATTCTTCATCACCTCCACACTCGATTCCTCATACTACCGAAATTCGGGAAATTAGAGAGATTAGAGAAATTAGAGAAACGCGATATGAAAGTCATTACCCTAATTATTCATATAGTCTCTACTCGCCGCCTAACTCAACAATAATAACGCAGTTGGGATCTCCACCTAGTACATATTCTCCAGTTTCATCATCACATCAGTATGAGAGAAATCAAACTGGACAAAATAATCATCATTTTCCTTCTTCAACCAGCGTCATAACGCTTAAAAATTGTTCACAATTAAGTCTTATTCAAAATTCTAATGTGAATGGTCAACTAGTACAACAACACAGTAGCATGAGCCCAGATGGTACATGCAGTTTAATGGTCGCACCATTGAGTCCAAATTCACAATCATCACGAGGTTATAGAAGTTTACCATACCCTTTGAAGAAGAAAGATGGAAAAATGCACTACGAATGCAACGTTTGCTGTAAAACATTTGGTCAATTATCAAATTTAAAAGTGCACTTAAGGACGCATTCAGGAGAAAGACCTTTTAAATGCAACGTTTGCAGTAAATCTTTTACACAACTGGCTCATTTACAAAAGCATCACCTAGTGCACACGGGTGAAAAACCACACCAATGTGACATTTGTAAGAAAAGATTTTCGTCTACATCTAATTTAAAAACACACTTACGACTCCACTCAGGACAAAAGCCGTACGCTTGTGATTTATGCATGCAAAAATTCACCCAATTCGTTCATCTAAAACTTCACAAGCGACTGCACACAAATGATAGGCCTTACGTTTGCCAAGGATGTGACAAAAAATATATTAGTGCGTCAGGCCTTCGTACTCATTGGAAAACCACTAGTTGCAAACCGAATAATATTGAGGAGGTCCTAGCAATTACCAACGCCGCAAACACAGAATGCATAGGTAAGCAATAATCATTTAATTTATTTTAACGAGTTTATGTTTGGAATGACACAATTTGTCACTTAATCACTTTCATATCCACATCACATATTTTATTTATTTAAAACACTTATTTTATAATTTTTGGAATAGTAAACTGTATGTAATGGCGAGAGCAACTGCGCGTGATGCACTTTCTCTCGGTAGGTGAACCGCAACTTTCACTTGCGCTCTCGCTGAACGCGGTCGATTTCATTTTCGCGTGCACTTTGCAGGTAACGTAGACAAAGACTGCCACGAAAGAGAGGGGCACGAGGCATACGAGGTGCACTCGGCGTCGCACGGAGGGCTGGTGGGAGCCGGTGGGGCGCGCATGGGAATGTCACACAATGAAGCGCTAATGGGAGGGCAGGCGCACACGACCACGCCGCATCTGACCATGGGCCACGGGCAGCTTTCTCCCGGCCCGGGGAGCCAGTATCGGTCGTTACTCCCGCCGGAATCCGATCACGAGCAGCAACATTACGGTTCCGGTGGCGGAGAGACCAGGCCAAGCGTCATAGAATCGAACCAACCGCTCATAATCGAGTGCACCTGAGGTTGGCCCCCGCAGTCGCCGCCCTCGCTGCCGCGCACTCTCCTCGGACGCGTATTTCCCCGCCGAATCATGTGATTCCAGTCTTGTGATCAAAAGTATTCGTTTAATGTGTTGAGACAATCGAGTGACTAACACGTTGAATGCTCTTATTCAGTGGCTATGAGATTATGATATGGACGTTAAGTTGTAAACTTGTATAAATATTTAGTTTTAGTGCTTTATGTGTATGAGTACTAAGTACTTACATAGGACGTATGCAAATTAGTATCTTAAATATTGTTTGTAGGTACTTGTAAGATCCACAGCCTACCCTTACGCTAATGCTCAATTGTTTATTTTTTCAATTCTATTGTAAATAATGTTGTAACATCGACCTAAAATAATTTATAATTTTTTATTTCGTGTAAATATCTTGTAAATACAAACGTATACATATTTCATAGGTTAATTATGAATATCATTGTGTAATGGTATTATTATTACAGACAGGAACTATAATATTATCTATCAATATTTTTTCTACTTGTTTAGATGCAATATATCGTGTATGACGGGAATTGCTTAAATTTCACCAAAGAAGGTTTTATCAGCCGTTTGTAATAATTCAATTAGTTTCTCGTGGGACACAACATAATACTAAAGTATTGCGTTCACATTTTTATAAGAATCCAGCGGTAAATCGTCGTGGTGTGTATTGTTACTGAAATTTTTTTTTTAGAAGTTTTATCTCATATTAGGATAAGTGCCAAAAACGCGATGATATTTTCTTACTTTTTAAGTTGTCCTTATTAAATATTCTTAAAGTATTTTAAAAATATTGTTCCTAAAGAATTATCGGAGAAAATACGCGCGTATATGCATCAAGTTAATTGTAACGTTATTTA
Source organism: Heliconius burneyi (assembly GCA_018247715.1). Taxonomy (NCBI): domain Eukaryota; kingdom Metazoa; phylum Arthropoda; class Insecta; order Lepidoptera; family Nymphalidae; genus Heliconius; species Heliconius burneyi. The sequence continues at coordinate 458 of DWGR01001601.1, read as the reverse complement.
GAGTAGAATGGATGAACTTTGTACATTATCCCTACGCTAGAACAAATGGTGCTTCACATCGTAGAGAGTATTCGCTCGAGTCAGTCCGTAGGCGACTGACCGACATGACTACATGTAATTATTCACCGAGTTTACTAGTTACTATTTTATATTCCAAAATTCGATAATTATGATTCTCCTATTCGAAAAGGCTGAGATAAATGTGTAATGTGACGATTGGCGAATGTAATCTGTGGTTCACACTATAGGTAAGTGTACCCGTGGCCCGTGGAGTCGCTGTCTAATAAGGTTTAACTAATATGTACGTGATGTAAAACCGGGCGACAGCTTTTTGTATATTTCTATTGTTCATAAGATAAGATTTTTACACGCAATCACTTTAAAATTATTATCTGTATATTTTATACCAAGCATTTACCTACAGAGCTAAATTTTTGTAACGAATGCCGTTGAAATAA
>DWGR01001600.1:0-15682 GCA_018247715.1 Heliconius burneyi | reverse complement strand
CACCAGAGGAGCCACTGGTGCGTTGCCAGCTTTTGAGGTGGTTGGGCGCCGGAGCCTGGCATTACCTAATGCGAAACGCAGTGGCATAAAGCCACTACTTCACGTCGGTTTTAAATGCCGGGGTTGGCAATGATACGGTCGAATCTGCCCATGCGTGTTGCCATTGCTGGCGATGTGACTCTCTCACTCGTACTCGTCTTAAACTCAGTTCCGCCACTCAGCACGCAATGCCTCCAGAATTCGGCGGATAGTGGGGATCGGAGTGTCTTAACACTAGATTCCCTGCTGTGTGCGGGATAGAGCGCGAAGCTGATTTTTTTGCAACAAATTCAATATACGAAAGAAATAAAATTCCAAAAAAAGATTTAACCTTCCGAAAGACCTCAAGCTTTGATAATTACTATTAGGAATTTTGAATTTTAATTTCTTCCGTTCTAGTCAAATTCATTTCCTGCTTATCCATAAATTTATGTAAATTTAACGGAATCAACGCATCTAGTGGCATTATACGATGAAAGAGAACTAGGTCAATCAGATATATATAATATATTATTCTAATATAAAATTTAATGAAAGTAATATACCTACTTAGTCTGGTCATAAATACTGTTGCAATTAAAATTCAGCAAAATTTACTTTTGAAATATTACTTTTTAATTTGGAATCTGTTAATTAATTATAAACGATTGTTGGTAGCGTTCTTTTATTTTCGCCCCAATATATTGTAAGATAGTTTGTGAATTTAAAATAGAGTAGGGTGATGAAGAGAACAGAATCGTTGTGATAGCATTAAAATAGGTAAGTCAAACATAGAATCAAATCAGCTTCACGCTGTATCCCGCACATAGCAGGGTAGGCAGAGGGAACCTAGTGTTAAGACAATCCGTTCCCAACTTTCAGCTGAATTCTGGAGGCTATGCGTGTTGAGTGGCGGAACTCAACGCCGCTCTTTACCTAGACACCAGAGCGAAGAAATGAAAATATAAATGTAAATTAATAATTTATTTCCCCGAGTGGGTATCAAACAAACAACCGTCACGTAGTCTGACTGTAATCACAACATTGTACCGCTGCGTCACGATGGACTCAAAACAAAGTAGGTATGGAGCAAAATGCAATTTTTAAAATCATCCATAAAGATGCACTGGTCATTTCTGAACTTACTATTATAGTACTTTAGTATTAAAGAAAATAAGAAGAGAAGGTAGTTAAGCTCCTTAGCAACACCATTTTCAACAACCAAGAACGGTCCTTTCAGCAAGACTATAAAGCTCGATCTATACAATCTTGGTTAGGAACGAACGTTCTGGTCTTCATCAGAGCTGAGCACTGGCCGTTATCCGATAGTGTTAGCGATTTTTACAAAAATATAGTCCTGATCTTAATCTACATAATGTCAATCTACTATCCAATGACGTCTTACTTAGAAAAAATGTATAGAAGATGCTGGACTATAAGGAATGAAGACGAAAAATGCATCTTACCACGTGTTGGTTTGATTTTTATTTAGCTTCACGCCTTATCCCGTTTTATCGCGCACATAGCAGAGTAAGCAGAGGGAAACTAGTGTTTAGAGACTACGTTCCTATTAAGACACATACGCCATTTTTCGCTGAGTTCTAGAGTCCTGGAGTCTTGGGTGGCGAAACTTAACGCAACGTTTTTGTCAACGTTACCAGAGTTACGAAAGGTAAATTACGAATGCTCCATTCCTTCGAGTGGGAATCAAACTCACAACCCGTCGCGTTTAGTCGCTTGCGCCACGACCCCGCGCCATGACCCTGCGCCACGGCTGACCTTGTTCAGTTTTAATATATTTGTTTTTATATTAGAATTTATAACTTTATATTGTTATAATATATTTTTTATTACGTAGGTGTAATTACGATGATATTTAATAATATTGAATAATCATATCCACTTCAACAATTGTAGAATAAATTCAAAACTTGACAAGTATTGTTAAGAAGTATGAATAAATATGAATAATTATGTCCGTCTTCCATTTAATAACTAACAGAACAATAATAAAGTCTATGAAAAATATAAAAGTTAGTTATTTTTAACCGACTTCTGTTAGAAAAGGAGGTTATCGACTACTTTTTATTGTAAAAATTTGATTCCTATAGCCAATTTATTTGGTTTGACTATATTTTTTGTAAAACATATATTTTATTATTAAAAAATATACGAAATTTTATATGATAATTAATAAATATTATTACTTTAATAAGTTGAGTACAAATATTATTTGATAAAAAAATGGCCATGGTCTAATTTTTTTTTTCATTTAATTAAACATAATCTGTTATATTTTCAAATGATATTTATCTCTATATATAATAAAACAGTAAAAATATTTTGTCTGTGCATTTCATATTTTTGACTGAAATAGATAGAGGGACACTTAAAAAGAACAACAGAAAGTAAAAATATATATTTTTTTAATTACTTGTCAGTCTGTCTGTCTGTATGTACGATCACGCTAATCTTCGAAAGTACTGAACCGATATACTACAAACTTTAACCAATTGATTTGTTTTAACTCAACTTAACATTTAAAGTTTGTTTCATCAAAATCGGTTCATTAAAAAAAAAGTAATTGTCGTTTGAATGAACCCAAAGCATTAGATTGCCTGCGAAAATTATATAGCATATTCGTTAATATATAGCGTACCCAGGCAAGCGGGCGAAGCCGCTAGCAGTCCGCTAGTAATATATATTTACTAAGTTTTAGTCATTACAGCCATCAATGTGCTCGTCATGTATGAAATATTTATCATTTCCCAAAAACATATATTTCCATGAACATAAAAAATACAAACCTGCCTGGCGTATTCCTTTCCGATCCCATCCGTGCAGCCCGTGACCACTGGAACAAAAGAAAACATATTGAATATTTAATTTCTTCGCGGCTTTTCGCACATCTATCTATCTTATGTATCTCAATTTATTTTTCTTAATTGAATCGTTTTGACTTACTTAAAGTTCTATTTTATTACAAATTATTAGTTATATGTTTTTTAACTTCACGTTTTATATCAACTATCAGACGGAACATCCACTTTTAATCAGAATTGGGCCCATTCTACATCTATTCTTTCGGAGAACAATATTTTTCAAGAATAACGTTTTACTTTGATTGTTTTCTCAAATAACTCTTAACTACGAAAAGTCCAAGTGCACTTTTAAGTACCAGTTTGACTCAATATCTATTATATCAAAATAAATAAATCAGCTTCATGCTGTATCCCGCACACAGAAGGGTAAGCAGAGGGAACCTAGTGTTAAGACACTCCGTTCCCCACTTTCTGCCGAATTCTATGGGCATTGCGTGTTGAGTGGCAGAACTCAACGCCACGATTTGCCTCGACCCCAAAGCGAGGAAATGGAAATATAAACGTAAATAAATATTTCACTTCCTCGAGTGTGGATCGAACCCACAACCGTCGCGTTACAGTCACACCCTTGTGCCGCTGCGCCACGACGGCCTCAATTATAACATATTCAATAAATAAATATAAACATCTCAAGACGACGTCGACATTATAAATAATGAGAAAATCCAATAAAGCAAGTGCATAACAGTAGTGCAAATAAAAATACCAGATCAACACTTGTGTCGACATATATTTACTTCACAAGTTAAAAAGAAATATCGGTTTCTCTTTCCACTATTTTTATTTTACTTTAGCCCAGGTTTGTTCTTTACTCCCGTCTGTTTGGATACGCTCAGTCTGTACTTTAGGTTTTTAGTTTGCTCAAGGAACTTTCTTTGCAGCGTATGGCGTCCCGAAATAACAATTTTACTATACTGACAGCAGACATTTTAGCTTAAAAGTGTTAAACTTGTTTATTAAAAATTGAGTTTTCTTTTATTTACACTTTATTCCACATGTCACAGTATCTATGAAACAACCAAAGTTATCTATTGCTGGTGAATTTTGAAATAAAATATATATTAAATATCTGAGCAGTCATTTTAACATACCTACTGGTATCTTTTTGTTTTTCTTATTACAATTAAGAAAAAAAAAACCTACATATGAATATATTTGGAACTCACATTTATTAAATACAACATAAATTTTACACTAAAAAATCAAGGCTTCAAGACAATCACGACTTAAATGATTAATAAGGAATATGTTTGTATGTATTTATAATACGTACATTTTGATTTATTTATTTACGTTTATATTTCCATTTCATCGCTCTGGTGTCGAGGCAAAGCACGGCGTTGATTTCTGCCACTCAACACGCGAAGCCTCCAAAATTCAGCAGAAAGTGGTTGAGTGTAAGATAGTTGTGAGTTCAATTATATTAAAAGAAATGTTGTTTTTTTTATATTCTCGCTGTATCCCGAAAATAGCAGAAAAGGTAGAGAGAACTTAAGAACATAGAACATAGAGTTAGGACACCCCGTTCCCATTAATATTTCGTTCCCCAGTCCCTCCTGAATTCTGGGGAAAAATAATATTGAGTGGCGAAAATCAATGACTCTTGTTACCAGACCGAGGAAATGGAAGTGTTCAATAGTTCATTGAAAATAATCTATTACTCCGAGCGAGAATCGAACAAACAACCGTCGCGTTAACAGCCACACGCCTTTTATCTGCAACCATTAATTGTTTACACAACATGGCGATAAGTTCCCAAAAATTGGGCAAAGAGTGGGCAACAGTATCATAACACTAACTCTCTGATCCCTCTGCCTGCTTTGCCATACGAACCAATAAAAAAACTTAATAAAATCATTTTTAATAACATCATCCCAAACGCATGCCAGCCAGAGATAGTAGCGCCCTAATAAGTTAAGTCTAATTTCTGTTTCAAATTCAACATGGCGAGACGATAATCGTATATTCACCGGATAAAGCCAAGTCTACAATTCACGATGGAAGCTTCAATTTACATAATTTGCAATTGATAATGCTAGCAGTTAGAGTAACAGACACGTCTGGAGTTTGTGAGTGATGGTGATGAAGTATGGTGATCTTGTTGGGGCTTGATTGGTAATAATTGATCCCATATGTATTTGTGATATTATTTATGTGGGGGCACAAGCGTCACTGTTGACACGAAAGGTTGTGGGTTCAACACCCACTCGGCGAAATGAATTATTATTTACTAGTCTGCCAGCGGCTTCGCCCGCTTAAACTACATGATTATTCATTTAATAAACAGAATTGACTGGCAGTCATATGTGTTCATGTCAATGACAAATTTAATTTAATCGGTCAGAAACAGCTTTAAATGTTAAATTATTGATTTGGGTAATTTATATTTATAGTAAAATATCAAATGATTGCATGTTACAAAAAATACCCATATCGAATCGAACAATCCAATATTGTAATCGAATTCTAAATAACTAATCGAATATCGAATCGAAATCATTTAATTGAGCACCTCCTCCTTGTTTTGAAGGTCGGTTAAAAATGCAGATTTATCACAAACAAATATAGATTTATTTTAAGTACAAGTATTGATATGGATTGCTTTATTTTTGCAGGCAAATTCACAAACCCATGCCTTGAGTTCAAATGCCGATATTTTTTTTTAATGAACCGATTTTAATGAAACAAACTTTACATGTTAAGTTGAGTTAAAACAAAGCAATTGATGAAAGTTTTAAGTGAATCGGTTCAGTACTTTCGGAGATTAGCGTGATCGTACATACATACAGACAGACAAAAAAATTAAAAAAACAAGATTTTTGCTTTCTATTATTCAATTTCCAAACTTCACGTATAATTTCAACCGACACCACAAAACGGAGTGTAAGTGTGTAAAATGTGATTAAGTTGCTCTGGTAACAAGATAAAACGCGGTATTGAGTGTCGCCCCTTAACACACAGTGTCTCTTAAATAGGATCAAAAATGCGGAAACGGAGTGCCAGAGTCATACTATGTTCCCTTTGTCTTCAGAGCTATGCGGGATACAACGAGAAGCACAGCACAGCACAGCTTCACGCTTTATCCGTTGCGGGGTAGTCAGACAGAACGGAGCGCCAAACCCAACGAGAAGCTTTAAAATTTTAATTCATGTAAAAAAACATATTTAAAACAAAAACTTTATATCTTTACGTAATTCTAAGTAATAGTAGCACAATGATATTGACACTTATTTGACGTTTTAAAAAATCTTAAAGTGAGGACAGATTACAAAAAAAGTAATTATATTTTTAAATATTTTAATTGATCTTTTCAAAGATGACCTTTTAATATATTTTAGAAATATTTTAATGATTTTTAGGGTTCCGTACCTCAAAAGTTACCCTTATAGTATCATTTTGTTGTCCGTCTGTCAAGATTATTTATCTTGAGAACTCTTGGACGTATCCTGCTGAAATTAATATCACAAGTAGAGATTTACGGTTTCTCTTGGTGCATAGATAGATTTAGCGTGAAATTAACGCAATCAAAAGATTTGTGCATCGTTTTTGCTGCAAATATGAAAGTCGCCACGTAACTAAAGCCTATATAGTAGGTACTGCCCGTGGATCTATAGTTATAAGATTTGGACGAAGTGAGGGCTCATTAAAAAGAGAAAAATTCAAAAAGTGGATAACAAAGAAAGATCTATATTTGTAGTTCATATCATCCAAAAATAATGCATATGACAGAAAAATTTCATGTCATCCAAAAAGAATGCATACGACAGAAAAAATTCATGTCATCCAAAAAGAATGCATACGACAGAAAAATTCGCCTTTTCTTCGAATATGATGTTAATGCTGTTAGCCCTATTGGCTTTTACAGCTACAGCGGTTGAGTAGGTGAGAGGGTACTCTGTCCGGGACAGACTGCCCCTGAAGAAATGCAAGTGCACTAAGTGTCTGCCTGTGAGGAAGTCGACGACTTCCTCACAGGCAGACACAGACGGCTCGAGCAAGCCGAGGTCGAACCTCAGCTTGCGGCCGTCGAGCGGACTGGATAGTAAAATTTAACGCCGCATAATTAAATTTATAGGGTATTTCCAGTACGTCTACGATTATGAAATTTCTCAAGTGGGGACCTCCAGTATAAGAAAATTCCGAAATTTGGGTTTTTTTTATTTATACAACTAAAAAAAACTATTACAAACTTACAATTGTAGTTCATTACAAGCAAAAGGAATGCATACGTCGGCAAACTTAAGATTGTCAGCTTGTAAGTCCCGTTGACCTATAATCCTGATATTAGTACAAAATCCTTGATGGGCAAATTCGACTCTCAACCGACCGGTTTTTAGATAGATAGTAAAACTTGTTTGGTTCCGTATATAATCGTTATGACGGCACAAGTAAATAAAAACAGTTTTCTTTCAACATTTGCATATTAGACGAAAACTAAATGATGCGTCACTCCGTTCTCTCCTTTTAGCAGCAATTGGAAATTTATATTGAACCTGTAATCCTCCCACTTAGTCTCAGGTACAACTCAACAAAATTAATTCCCCAGGTAGTAATCGTCGTCGTCGTCGTAAGAGCGTCGTGTTTAGTCAGACAATAAGCCGCTGCACCACGACTGCCTATCGTGACATAAGATAAAAAAACACAATACCTTTATCTCAGATATAGATAAATAGAAAGTTAATTAGTTAATTAATTAAGCTAATAAATATGATAGGTATTAATTACTAATTAGTGTATTGTTTATATATAAGCTGTAATAATTAATTCGTAACTAATGGTAACAACGATCGCCAATTGTTTGTTACTCGCTGGGTAATAAGTAATAGACAAAATAAGAAAAATAAAAAATAGAACTTTAAGACTATTTACAAAAGTACAATAAGTGCATCATGGTAAGAAAAAAAATCAGCTTCACGCTGAACCCCGCACACGGCAGGGTAGGCAAACGGATATAGACACTCCGTTCTCCACTCCACATATTTCCATTTCTTCGCTCTGGTGTCGAGGCTAAACGCGGCGTTAAGTTCTGCCACTTAACACGCACGCCTCCAGAATTCGGCAGTAAGTGGGAAATGGCGTTTAACACTAAGTTCCCTCTGCCTACACTGCTGTGTGCGGGATACAGCGTGAAGCTGATTCAATTTTTTTTAAATATTAGTTAAACATAAAAAATATATATACACTTCCTGTTTTAAAATCTATCCATTTACTTTCTACTTCCGCGCAATGAATGGATTTACGTAAAAGGATACCTTGTACTCTAAAGTTTAAAGGCCGGTTTACCTCGAACGTAGCCTTCGGTGAAAGTTACGGTCGCGGCCAAACTACAGTAGTATGATGGAATTTGAATGTTATAGTGAAATTTATTTATTTTTGGGGCCGTTGTGGCGCAGCGGCACAAGGGTGTGACTGTAACGCGACGGTTGTGGGTTCGATCTTCACTGGAGGAAGTGAAATATTTATTTCCGTTTCTTCCAGAGTCGAGGCAAAACCCGGCGTTGAGTTCTGCCACTCAACACGCAATGCCTCCAGAATTCGGCAGAAAGTGGAGGATGGAGTGTCTTAACACTAGGTTCCCTCTGCCTACCCTGTTGATTGCGGGATACAGCGTGAAGCTGATTTTCTTTGATAGTGAAATTTAAATAGATAAAAAGTAAAGCTACTAAGATGTTTGGTTATTATTATCTAATGCTTGCTATCGGCGTGGGCTCAAATCCCATCCCACTCATTGAATATTCAATAAACATTGGTACATCCCATATAGCATGGGAACGAACCTAGCGTTATAAAAGGGGAGACATTTTATGCCGAAATTCTGCAGAATTCAACGCTGCGGATAAGACAAAAAATTAGATAGTAATGTTTATTAGTATAAAAAATAACGCATTTCACATATAATATACATATGTACTGGACTAAGTACTTTTAAAAACAGACTTAATATTTTATCTCATATCAATCTTGAAGAGGTGACGGCAAAGGCCGAAAATCTCTGTTTGTATGGTAGGTTCCAAAAATAATTTATGTCAAAGGAAACTGTTACATAAAAATATTTGAAAAAATTGACAAACTAATTTATATATAATAAAATGTTATGTTTTTGACAAAATCTCTAAACCTCTTAAATTATCTTAGATTATGTCACTTAGCAATACCAACTCTGACTGTAAACAAGTGACAAAACGGTGACAAAATAAGCGCGGCGATGAGTTCCGCCAGTCAACACGAAATTCGTAACTAAGAGTTAGGCTCTTAGTACAAATAAGATATATATTTATCCTCAAACATAATAATGTATAGAATATATTTTTTCCTTTCCCCGTTCAATAAAATTTCATATTAATATGATATACATGGGAAGTACTTCCTCCTCCTCCACTTCCCTTTGGATATGTAATATATCTTTACCAAGTAATACAATTGAAATGTTTTAATCTTTTGTTTTCTTTATAGTAAGGGAGGGAGGGGGAGACCTTGGTTGACCTTCGAAAACACAGTATCAAAGATACTGGAGGAAGGTTACGTAAAAAGCATAAGAACACCCGAAGGGCATGTATGAAGAAGTTGATGACATTGGACGAGGCGAAAGAGGTATGTAGAGACCACCGTAGTGTTTGTGCTCCGTTCTGTATGACTATCCCGCAAGGGATAAAGCGTAAAACTGTGTGTGTGTGTGTTTTCTTCACGCTGTAATCTCATAAAAGTTAGAAAATTAGGTTGGTGGTCTATCTGTCTGAATAGTTTGATGGTGGTAGGTTCGATGCTCACAGAATAGAATGGTTAAATAAGAAAAAGTCTTCTTTCGTCGATATAGTTGTATACAAACATTCATTTCTACCTGGATAAGAGAAATCAATGGAATCAGAAAAAAGTCCTCCAAATGGTAAAAAAATAGAGAATTGTCTGAAATACAATCATAATAATAAAACCAAATCGAAATATTCGTGATATAGGAAAAATATATATTTACATCGACAATAAATGTATGATGAACCAAATCTTTAAAAGAAGGAATAAAAATATATATATTTACATTGCCTCGCTATGGCAACGAGACAAAGCGCAGCGTTGAGTTCCGCCACTCAACATGCAATATGCCTACAAATTCGACAGAAATTGGGAATTATGAATTAAAAGAAATTTTTAAGAAACTAATTTGTACCTATTATTATTCGTATATTATAATTCGAGGCCGTCGTGGCGCAGCGGTACAAGTGTGTAACTGTAACGCGACGGTTGTGGGTTCCATCCCCACTCGAGTAAGTTGAATATTAATTGACATTTATATACATTCATCCATTTCTTTGCTCTAGTATTGAGGCAAAATGCGGCATTGTGTCCTGCCATTGGCATGTGTGCGGGATGCAGCGTAAAGCTGATTTTTTTTAATACGTACTATTCGTAATTGTTTGTGGTTTAGGATACACGATATCCCTTACAACCAATATTTGATGTACTAAGTAATGTTGCTACACTTATATCAAATTACACACACAAACGGGATCCGCATGTAATTTTGATAGATTATGATACTGTGTTAGTTTCTAAATACCATTTCTATTTTGAGGCCAGTCGTGGCTCAGGTGCAGAAAATATGACTGTAAAAGGGTCTGGTCGTGGGACATTCGAGGAAATTAAATGTTTAACATTTCCATTTTCTTCTCTCTGGGGTGGAAGCAAAGCGCGGCGTTAAGTTCCGTCACTCAACACGCAATGCCTCCCGAATTCTATTCTATCCTGCTATGTGCGGGATAAGCGTGAAGCTGATTTAATTTAATGTTTAATTATAAAACTAAAGAGTTTGTTTGGATGAATGAACATATCGGATGCCAATGACTCGACATCGAGATTTTTCTTTCGTTATTTATCAAGGAATGCCATAGGGTACATCACATTTATCGTTCTAATATAAACACCTACAGTACACCTGCGATAAGAGTTACCTTAGGCATTTAGTATGCGTCATAATACATATATCATATACGACCCTTTAGTTACTTTTATTTAGCCACGGAGCGGCACAAAGGTGTGACTGTAACGCGACGGTTTCTGGGTTCAATCCGTACTCGAAGAAGTGAAATATTTATTTATGTCTATATTTCCATTTATTCGCTTTGGTGTCAAGGCAAAGCGCGGCGTGGAGCTCTGCCACTCAACACACAATGCCTCCAGAATTCGGTAGAAAGTGGGGAACGGAGTGTCTTAACACCCTCTGCCTAACCTGCTGTGTGCGAGATAGAGCGTGAAGCTGAAAACACAAAAACATCTTGTCTTACAGTTAGACAACAATTCTTGTTACAAAATAATTATATAGTATAACGAATAGAATTACATAAGTTACTAAAAAATTTTTGTAACGTTAGCAAAGTATTTTTAATAAAAGCAGATAATTCACCAAATTCACGTGTTTAATGTGCTATTAAGATTCCAGTAAATTACTTAAGCTGATGTAACACGAGGGAGGGTATCTCGGAAATTTCATTAACTAAACACCTTTAATTTTTGTTTTAATTACGCGAGTTTCTTATATTAATTATAATTATTATTTGAAGTTTCGCGAAAAGTTTGCACTCTCTTCTTATTATAAAATATGTTCTGGTCATAACAATTTTGAAGAATGTTTTAAATTATAAATAAAATGATATTTAAAAAAATATGCCTCCAGAATTCGGCAGAAAGTGGGGAACGGAGTGTCTTTACACTAGGTTCCCTCTGCCTACTCTGCTGTGTGCGGGATACAGCGTGAAGCTGATATTTTTTATGTTTAAAAAAAAGATATTTTAGTAGTCTCAAAGATATACATTAGATCTTTTATTTAATCTATATTATTCTATCTATTTCTAATAATTATCAAATCGATTAAGGCTTGCTTGTTACTTTTGTTACATTACAAAATAAAATAATAATTTCAGGCCAATTTGTACAAATTTTATGTTGATTGCATCTTTTTAAAACCAGTTTTCGGTTTTGTTTATTACTTTAAATATTTAATGTATATGTTGCCAGAGGCCCGGATTTTGGCGGGACGTTCCGATTTTTAGACCAAAGATTAAATGTCTCGATCGGGACAGGCAATGTCCCGCTTTTCTACGCTTTCCCGCTTTCTACTGCGAAAAATCTTTTTTAATTACTTCAAGATTTTTTTTATTTACTAATAATTTTATAAATATACAAATAAGTATATTCGTTAGTTATGTACATATAAATATTCTGAACATTTATTATTATTAGCCTTATTTATGGTAACTAAAAATCATTTTTAAGCATAATGAGGTTATTCTATTGAAAAACATTTTATACTGAATCTATCACCATTTATCACACCACCATCACCAGAATAATAAATTAAATTCTTTTTTTTGTCCCGCTTTTGGCAAAAGAGTCCCGCTTTTTTAAATAAAATCTTCAAAAAACTCGCTTTTCATCCAGAAAAAATCTGGCAACGCTGGTCTGGTCTGCCCCCAAGTTTTAATAAAATTTGATATAAAAATATAAAAATGAAAACAAGTTACTGTGAGCATTGAATTGAAGGAAACTAATATTATAAGGACAATAAACCATATATGGCGATGATTCATATTACATTAATTTAATTTACCAAATAATAACCCGTTTTGACTAATTCTGCTTTATTTTTACAGTTGTCTGAGGCCAGTCATAGAGCAAAGGTCGTGGGTTCGATTCCCACTTTTCTGATGTCGAGTTACAGCGCGGCGTTGAGTTCAGAGGAAAATGGGGAACGGAGTATTTTAGCACTATGTTCTCTCTGTATACTCTGCTGTGTGCAGACTACAGCGTGAAGATCAAGAAGAAAAGTAATTTTTAATTATATTGTAAAGGTTTATAAAATATTTTTATGAATTTGTAATCGATAAAACATTTGTTCCATGTAGATACATACAATTATGAATAATTCAAAACAATTATATGTATACGGAAAAAATGTAGGCAGATGGAATTTTTGCAACATGAGAAAAAATATGGTAACATTTTATATTACACGTAACATATATGGTATAGGTGTAATAAGATAAGATAAGTTGAAATTTCGCGATTTTCAGACGTAGGTACATTTAGTTATATACCCATCACCAGTTTCTACCGGTGACTAAGTAATGCAGTGTTGGAAACATCGGGTTTACAATAGTGTACAAATATTTTTAATTTTTAAAATTTATAAATATACGCGGAGATGAGATCTCTTCATAGGATACGCGGAGTCAGCTGGGGTGATCGAATCCGCAATGAAGAGATAGACAGAATGGCAGGTACTAGCGAGGACGTCACGGTGAGAATGAAAAAAAACTCAGCTGGTTTGGGCACATCGAACGAATGAGTGATGAAAGAATGGCAAAAAAAATTTAGGGGTAGGGGGAGACCTCGGTTGACCTTCGAAAACGCAGTATCAGAGATACTGGAGAAAGGTCACGTAAAAAGCATGAAGGGCGTATTGATGACAATGGACGAGGCGGAAGAAGTATGAGACCGTAGCGTTTGTCGCTCCGTTCTCTCTGACTACCCCGCAAGGGATAAAGCGTGAAGCTAAATAAGTATAAATATAGGGAATTAATCCGGTTACAGTTTCATTTAAAATTTTAAGATTATTTGTTTTGTTTCTCAAAGAAAAGCATTTAAAAAACAACATTTCATCAGCACTTCGATATGTATACATAATCACCAAATTTACAATTTTTTAAATAAAATTTCCAATTTTAGAGAAAAAAAATGAAATTTTTAAATGAATTGAAGTCACTTCAGTTGCATTCAACTATTGCACTATTACATTGTAGCGTGTACATAACGTTACATCTTTCAATTAGAATACTATTGCTTCTGAAGTTTAGATTTAACTTTGATACAAGAGAGAATCATTCAAACTAACAAAAACCGATTTGAGGTCAAACACAAAAGGACAATGTTCGATACGACCTTAGCTTTAAAGGAATACATGCTCGCTGGCTAACCTTCATCTGGTTTCTCGATAAAGCACTTATTAGGTCATTAGTACAAACCGGTCAATTAAAGCCATTTAACATGGATTAGATTAGAATTTTACATTAAATATATCTATTTTTTTACAAGCTGTATCCCGTGTGCCAGGGTAGAGTACACTGAAGAGCATATCAGGATAAGTACGAGAGTGTAGTGTCCAAAACACTGTCCTGCAGATTCCAACCGAATTCCAGACATTGAACGTTGAATATCAGATCTCAACGCCGCTCACCAGAGTAGAGAAAACGTCAAGTAACTTAACAGTCATTTCAAATTGACATCCACAACATTATGAAATACAAATTTAACTTTTGTTATATTTAAATATTTTTCCGTCATGGCCCAGGAGCACAAGGGTGTGACTGTAACGCGACGATAGTGTCTTCGACTCGAGGAAATGGAATATTTATATAAACTTATATTTCCATTTCTTCACTCTGGTTTCCAGGCAGAGCGCGGCGCTGAGTTCCGCCACGCACGCAACTCGCAATGCCTCCAAAATTCGGTGGAAAGTGAAGAGCGGAGTGTCTTAACACTAGGTTCCCTCTCCTTACCCTGCTGTGTGCGAGATACAGCGTGAAGCTTATTGATTTTAATTTATTTTAAATAGTTTTTATTACTGAAGTCAAAGTCCTAAAAGGAAACTTGGCGTTGTACGTATTAATCACTTTACTTACCGGAGATCAAGTTTTTATATACATTTTTATAATACATATTATAAAATCATTGATTTTTTGTACTGACCTTACATTATATAACCTCATAACTTTTAATGATCATAATACTGTACATAGTAAGTAAATAGTATATACATTTATATAATAAGAATATTTGTAACAGTAATTTAAAATCAAATAAAAATCTGTTAATTATCTAACTTCTTATAATAATATATGTAAAAGTTGCAAAAAATATATAACTGTATTCATATATTTGTTTTGTTTTGTAAAGTAAAGACAGTATTTTAACTGGATCTCTTTTACGGCCGATAATAATCAATCCTAATCCATAAGCTGCAACCGTAGTTTGAAATAGCAATCTATTTTTTGAGTTTAGCTTGCCAATAACCAATCTAAGTACTTCACTTTCATCTCTTTTCAATCTCAGATTGGATCGCAATGTAGAACAATCCAAGATTGACGTTAACTGGAGATAGGATTGATTATTAATATTGGGCGTAAAGCATGTATTTTTCAATTGCGTAACGCTATCTGTTTCTTTTTTACCCTACAACCTATTTCGTCAGTTTACCATACAAAAAGACATTGGCGAAATGATTTTGTGCTCAACTAAAATAAAAATAATTTATGTTAAAAATAACCATCTTCACAAGTACTTTGTTTACGTGTACGTGTACTACAACGGCTGAGGCCTTTAAACATTTAAATAAAAAAATACCTGACGCATAATAAATTATATATGTTGATTGTTATCTTTATCATAATCTTTATGACAAAACTCATTGAGGCTGTCGTAATGCAGCGCCTCGCTATAAACGTCCAGGCTTCGATTCCCAATCGGGGTAATCAATAATTTTAATTTCCCTGCTTTGGTTGTTACCAAAGCGGGGAAATTAAAATAAGTGAACGGTAAACGGAACTCAACGCCGTGCCTAACAAGGCACGGCGTCGAGTTCCTCAAGTCAAGTCGGATACTCAATACGCAATGTCTTGAAGATTGGGCGTAAAATCATAAACGCGGTCTCTTAACACTAGGTTCTCTCTACCTATCCTACTTTTTGCGTGAAGCAACCTTAACAACATTTTGTATTTTTTTTAATAACAAAAAAT
>DWGR01001599.1:0-15690 GCA_018247715.1 Heliconius burneyi | reverse complement strand
AAAAGTATTCTGTTTGTTCTGTTTCTTATTTGGCTTTTAGACGTACCAGTTGAGCACCCTTAGACAGATTTAAAAAAATAATTAAAAGTTTTTCTGTATTGCTTACTTCTTATATTCTTTTTTTTTTAAAGTAAATCCATTTAACTTATCTTTTATACTAGATTACTCAAAGGTACAAAATCCATCAATTTTTAATCTGCATTTAATTTTCCATAAACGTAGAATCTGTCAGCAAATATTATAAGATTCGTTTCGACATTTTGCCGCGCAATAATATCGCATTAGCTGGCTCGCCACCCCCGCTTTTCTTTTCGTCAGTGAGACAGAAAAGTAGCAAGATTAGTATTGTAAATGCAATTTCACAGAAATAATGGATTCGTTTGGTATCTATTGGATCATTGTAATAAATAATATAGCATAGTAACTGTTGAATGATAATTATTAAAACCAAGCCAGCTTCACGCTGTATCCTGAATGTAGCACGGTAGACAGAGGGAGTGTTAAGACACTGCATGTGTTTAGTGGCGGAACTTAAAGTCACTCTTTTGCATCAATAAAACAGACCAAGGAAAGGAATATATTAAATATTTTATTTCCTCGAGTGGTACTCAAACCCACAACCTGTCGCGTTTATAGTCACACGCTTGCGCCACTACTAGATTGTAATTAGTAATTAATTGCTTATAAATTGCAATAAATTGCTAAGTACGACAAAATTAACAAAATTTAAGTATTATTATCAGTATATTTTATAAAGAACCTTTATGTACCTATAGCTAAGGTTACTAAGACAAAATCTGTATATTCCATATTATTATGTTATTTATAGTATTTAAAGAGTATATACGTAATAGACACTGCATATTGGAATACGTTCGCTTTATCAAAACACTGTGGGGGAAACACCGCACGCCGAAACTTTCCCATTGTGTTCTCAACAAACCGAGCAAACCAAAGTACATTTTGCAAAATTAACTCAAAGCAAGCTCAATTCTAGAGACAGAACACGAATTTATATGAAATATCTAATATATCGTTTACAGAACTCTACGTAACTCTTACTTTACTATACAGAAAGACTAAAATACGATATATTATTATATTTGTGTGTAGTCCTCGACACATTTGAATATGGATGACGTATGGGATCTGCGTGGATATGACGCGTATCACAGGTCCAAGGGTTTGGGGGTCGTCATTTGTGAAAATAATTTTATTATTTACTTATTTACATTAATACAAAGATTACAAATGCAAGGTGCGATCATAAACTCAATAAGTTAATCGGTCTTAAAAAATTAAACGACATTATTAAGTTTAAATTTACTTTACATACAAGATTGTAATTGTAAGGTATCCCTATTTATTTTCGTGAGTAATTAGTTCTGCTTTGAAAATATTATTAACAATATTAATATTCATGGGCCTCGATCATTATACACTATGTATAATTTTTAATAATAATAATAATAAATTAAAATTTTTAAAACTATATATTTGGAGTATTTTAACAATAGATTCCCTTTGACTACTTTACTGTGTGCGGGATACAGCGTGAAGCTGATTTATTTATTTATTTTTTACTATATATTGTCTTTATACTGTATAACCTATCTATCGCCAGTCGTAGCGCAGGGGCACATTGTGTGACTGTAAAACCAACTGGTTGTGGGTTCGATCCCCACTCGACGAGATGAAATATTTATTTAAAATTTATACTTCCATTTCTTCGCTCTGGTTTCAAGGCAAAAGCGCGGCGTTGAGTTCTGCCACTCAACACGCAGTGCCCATAGAATACGGCAGGAAATGGGGAACAGCTTGTCTCGACGTGAGGTTCCCTCTGCCTACCCTGCTGTGTACGGAATACAGCGTGAATCTGATTGATTGATTGTATAAGCTGCAAGCATATTCTACATTTCGCATAATTTTAGACTCTGTTTACATGTCATGCTTACATGTGTTTTAAAGCATAATCTAACAAGAATTACAACTTTGATATAGGCTCCTATCATTATATAATTTGTACTTATATACATATTTGTGATTTCACAAGTGTCCTAAGAATAATATTATTCTTATAAAGTAATCATGTACGAACAATTATTTGTAGTCGCATCAGCTATTCACCCCATTCTGCAAATATATTTTTGAGACCCGTTCAAGGGGCGATTGATGAATAATAGTCATATTTACGTAGAAGTAAGATAAATTGAGGGGCATTTACAGAGAAACGTACTCTTCTAAATAAAACCGACGCAGTAAGTAGTACCTACTGCATCGGTAGGAGAAAATGTAAGTTATTTTAATATTAACCGAACGGACCGGGAGACGAAAGTGTCATAGCGGGAACAGAGTGTCTTAACACTAGGTTCACAGGTTCCCTCTACTCTATCTGTTATGTACGAAATACAGAGTACAGCTAAAAATATAAAAAGAATTATAGTTTTATGTCATTCTTTCTTACTTATCAGGTAAACGAAATTTATCGAAGAAGAAGTGTCTAATAAGTAATTCACAAATAAATAAATTTCATAGTAAAATTGATATTTCTAAGAATATTTTGTTATGAGGAGAAGAAGTGTCTTAATTAGAACACTAACACTAGCTTCCCAGGTTCCCTCTACTTATCGTCGTATGAACAGGATACAGCGTGAAGCATAAAAGAAAAAAAACAACTTGTCATATAAATAAACAATATTCATTGCTCACTAAATGTTTTAGGGCAGCTTATTAGTTGGCTAATTGTAAAAAGGAAGTAGTTAGGGCGCAACGGAAGGAGGGGCCGCTCGCCTTCTGCGTGTGACAGTAGGTAGGCAGAGGAACTCTTTGATTTTCTTGCCAGAATTACAAAGGCTTCTCTCTATTGATATTTCGAGGTAAATATAATTTTCAAAACATTGCTAGCGACATGTTGATCTTAATATAAATCGAATTATGTGTTTATTATGTGTTGTGTATGTTGAAACTCTTTAGTTGTTTTATTTAGTTATTTTAATATAAAAGAATATTAAAAAACGCCGTCGTGGCGTATTGGCACAAGTATGTGACTGTAAACGTGACGGCTGTAAATTCGATTCCTACTTGAAGGAATGGTATCAAGACAAAGCGTTCTGATACTCCACACGCAATTACTCAAAAAATCCTCAGAAAAAAATAATACAAGTATATTAAAGAAAACATTTAATTTACAGACCTTATCCATTATCTTTAGTTAATGTGAGAAATACCTATAGATTAAACACTAAAGAATATTTAACCATATCGTAATGCAATACGGTGACGAACAAATGACGTCACCCCCACGTTAAGGCCAGGGACACCGTATAAACTGTCTGGCATGTTCGGATTGCGGACAGGTGAGCTGGTGGTCCCAAAATTACATTGGAATGCATCGCCATGGTTGAATAATGATCGTGACAGACGTGCGGAGCTAAAGCGCAGTGAATCTGAAAATCTAAATTTATATCGATTAATATTTGTGTTAATCGATATTAATTACACGCACATTATTTCCATGATGTGTGTTCAAAATATTATGGAAATAATGTGTGTTTATGCCATATGTTTAAACATCTTTAGTGTCCATTTTCTATTATTTATTTTATTATTATATCGTAGAAACTTGCATTTTTTTAGGAATAAAAGGAAACTGATACTAAATTTCTACAAAAATTGGCCTATTGAAATTTAAACCCATAAGGATATGTATTGTTTTTGCTTTCATACTGTAATCCCACATAGCAGAGTAGACAGAGGGAATCTAGGAGCCGACGGAGAAGATTAAATTCCCATTAAGAGACTTTCGACCCCACTTCCAACACAATAATAATTTAATTCATATTAAAATTAAAAATGTGCCTTACAAATAATATTTAACATATGGCGAGGGCTTTAGTGCAAGTTTCATTTAACACAGGATCGTGAACATCTTTTTACACGCGTTGAATTAATTTGAGCTGACGTATGCACATGTTCACAAAAACAAGTTTAAGGAAAAATATTTTTAATTAGGTATATAATTTATTTTTATGCTTTAAATGGTGTTAAAATCTAATTGTAATGAAATATAAAATATTTTTTTATTAAAAGAAAACTTTTAAAATATCCTTATACTACGTATTATAATAGAGAAATATAAATATGACTTTTAAAGTATAAAAATCTATATTTACTTTTAAACATAAATCTATTTTTCAAAAATATATTTATACAAAAATATCATACACACTTGCTCTTATCCTTTTTTAAATATTTTTTTTTTTCATCATTATGGTAAATACTGCATAATCCATTTAGCATGCGTTTCGCAATAGGTAATGCCGGGCTCCGGCGCCCAACCACCTCAAAAGCTGGCAACGCACCAGTAGCTCCTCTAGTGTTACGCGGTGTCGTGGGCGGCGATGATCACTTACCATCTGGTCACCCGTACGCTCGTTTGCCACGTCTTTTACCATTATAAAAAAAACATGTAGACAGAAGGATCCTGTATAAAATGAAGTCAATTTTAGAGATATTACGTGGCGTGGCGGAATTCAATGCTGCACTTTGTCTTGTTATCAGAGCGAGGAAAAAAAAATCGCCCCTAGTGGGAATCGAATCCACAAGCGTCGTGTTTAGTAAGACCCTGTGTGAAAACCCTTGGTATTTATAAACCTAAAAGTATATATGAACATATATTATACAAGCGGACGCGCGCAGCTTCGCCCGTTTCGCCTTAGGGGTGAATTCTAATAAGCCGTGAAACACGTGTTAAATGAAATATTTTTAAGAATCTGAATTTAAAAATTTATACAAATCTGTGCTGATTTTTTTCCATACAAAGTTTCAACCCCCATTTCATCCCTTTAGGGGTAAAATTTTTCAAAATCCCTTCTTAGATGTCTAGATTACGAAAATAAACATTTGTCCAAATTTCACGTTCTTGCGTCAACTGTGCGTGCGTCTTACCTCAGTCAGTCAGGTACATGTCCTTTTATATATATATAGATTATCTACTTTTTCATACATCGTTGTATAATAAAGGAAATCTTTTTAAAATGACAAAATAAAATTGACTAAAACGCGAGCATAAAATAACTAAATATTTTTCTCCCTTTTTCATAAAAGAACAGCGAGTTTCAGTGTAATGGATGCAACAATTCGATACTAGTCTGTCCTTTCAGCTAACCGTTTATGAGGGGAAACCGCGAAAAATCCCTTGTTATTCTTACATTATGGCGAACAAAACGCACGTAGAAATGTATTTTTTTCCTTTGTTTCAAAGCAGTGAGTGATGAATGAAAAAAACAATGGTGGGTTCTTATATGTGAAATATTTATACGCATATTGTATTAGAAGAAATTTAAAGGTTTTTATATCAGCTTTACGCTGTATTCCGCAACACAGCAGGGTACCCAGAAGGACCTAGAGTTAAGACACTGTGTTTCCCACTTGTCGCCGAATTTTCTGAGGCATTGCGGGTTGTTTGTCGGGCCTGAACGTTCCGACTTGGTACTAGAATAATGTTAATAAATAATAATTAATTCTCAGAGTAGAGATCAGACCCACAATCATTATTTTATAGTCATACCCTTGTGCTCTTTGGCCGCGACAGCCTCTCTGTGCCACGACAGCCTTCCTTGAACACGACGGCTTTAAAGCTATTATACAACTTTAACAGTGAAACCTGCTTAGTGTTTAAGATGAACGCATTTTAATAATAATAATATAACACTTTATTGCTCAAATAAGAAGAAATAAGATACAGGTCATTATAAATATGATTAACAAGTGTGCAATGGCGATCAAAAGTAGAACGAAAGGATTAAATTTAGTAAATAAAGCAGAAAGGTGCAAAAAGTACTAAGAAAAATATGAACGGTTGCGAGCCTTTTGTGTAAGAACAAATTTTAATAGCATCTCATAGCGAATGCTTAAATTAAATTTTATTATTATTTATGCAATACATCATATGAATGAATTTTAAATTCGTCTTTATTTTCTACTTAAAATCTTATACCTTTACAGAATTTGTGAATACACACTATAATTTAAATGAGCCCAATGCTAAGGTAAGGAACGTTATAGATATTGAAAAAATATTCTAATTTTATAAGCATTTACATTTTTGAAACTTGACACTTTATTTTATTTCTGTAATATTTTAAGAAGCTTTAAATGAAAGAGGCCGCGACACGATGGCACATGACGGTTGCGAGTTCGATTCCCTCTTGGAGAAATGAAAGAGATTTTTTTTCATTCCTCCGCTATGGTAGAGAAAGTGCGGCGTTGTGTTACGCCACTCATCAATCAATGTCTCGCAAATGTAATAAAAAGGAGATAAATGGGGAACGAAGTGTCTTAACGTAAGAATGCCCTTACCTACCCTGGTGTATGCGGTAAACTTTTGTCACAAAAAAATTATATCTTATTAAAAATGTAATATATTTCGAATTACATTTAATTTAATAATTTCTTAACATATCATAGATCTAATATATATATTTGTCATTTGATTTAACCTTTTAATTTATCTTGAATTAAAGAAATGTCGTCATAGCCAGAGTAAAGAACATCATTTAATTCACTAGAATGAGGTTTTATTGCAGTGCAATGAATATTAACTACATCCATTCACGAGCTATGCAGATTGTCTCATCGTAACCTTCCATGGAGCTGGCCTGTAACTAATGTGGGACGCATTTGTATATATACATATATACGTATATTGGTTTAATCAACACTAAAATTTAATTTACGTAAAATGTATATTTTCATTTTTTTTAACCAAAAATATTGATAATGATGATGTCGTATTAATCAGCTTCACGCTGTATCCTGCAGCAGGATAGACAGAGGGTACGTAGTGTTAGCACATGCCGCTCCCAATTTAATAATACATATAATGTAGCAATAATTTTTTTTGGAATTTTTATTACTTTCGTTTTATTTTTCTTTACTACTTTTTATGACGAATATCACCTATGTATGTATATTGATTTATTTTATTTTTAATTACTGTTAACAAGAAGATTAATAATAGCTAAATATAATTAACGAAAAATAGTAGTATTTCGTGTCCAGCTCTAGCCTGATAAACTGATATCAGAAGAAAATTATAAGAATAAAGAATTTTCTCTATATTCCCATGCACAAATCAATGTAAGTCTATATAGAAAGCTTTTATATGAACGTTACGCCTACATCGTTTATAATCTTAATTGTTTCGAGCCACCCAAATTATTTTGATTTATAACATTATGATTGCTGCAAGTCGATTTAGAGGGGACTTTGAGGAACCTTAAATTGAACGAAATGGAATTTAAATTAAGTTCGTGGTAAAGTGGAACGGTGGGTCAACGGAGAGTGTTTGTTTGTATTCATTGACAATAACACTAATCAAATCGAAGACAGAAGTAGACCAAGTGATTGAAAAATCGTATTGTAATAGATTCATATGTATATATGTATTCATATGTCGGCATAGAATGCCCTAATTTTTTATTTATCTTAAAAAGTGGGTATTTTAATAAATTATAAACAATAATAAAGCCAAAGATCAACCTACATTTACACCGTAAGTTACAATTTTAAATCAACGCCAGTTATCGAGGCCAGTCGTATAAACGTGAAATGTTGTGGGTTTGATTGCTACTGGATGAAATGAAATATATAATATTTAATATTTTTAATTCGTCGCCATGGTGTGTAGACAAGCGCAATACCTCCAGAATTCGGCGGAATGAATGGACAACGGAGTTTCTTAACACTAATATAGGTTCACTCTCTTGCTGAATATGAGCTGAATCATGAAGCTGAAAAAAAGAAGTCTGGTAGATAATTATACCTACATTTACACCGTAAATTACAATTTTAAATGGAACGTGTGACAAAAATTATACTGTATAATTAAAAATAACGATTCCTCATATATCTTATTGCTATTGTTGCGATTTTCCATTATAATTTTGTAATTGGAAAGAGCATTGATGAGCACATTGTATTGCGGTTTATTCAGAGATTAAGGTTTAAATTTTGTATGTATCTGAATAACTACGAATATTCTAACATAGATTTCATAACTGAAGAAAACTATTTAAAATATTACATAATCAATAGGGTTAAGTGCATGTGGCGCAGCTAACAATACTATAGGTCCAGATTGGTTGTATTCGCTCTTCGCTCTGGAGTCGAGGCAAAGCGCGGCGTTGAGTTCTGCCACTCAACACGCAATGCCTCCAGAATTCGGCAGAACGTGGCGTACGAAGTGTCTTAAGACAAGGTTCCTTCTGCCTACTCTACTGTGTGCGGTATACAGGGTGAAGCTGGTTGTCGAAAAACATTATATACTAGCTTAGGCTAGAAGAAGGTAGAAGAACTGCCACACTATATGGCTAACGTCACATCTATACTGTATAAATAGTGAACACTCATACAAATGCAAAGCTCAGCTTAGACCTTACCAACTACGACTACGACGTAATACTCGTGTGTATAGACATCCTCGGGACGTCATGTACCGATTGTTGCTCTATTCTCTGGATCAAAAGATATATTTAAGAAATATATATGTAAGGATTTTCCTTGTCCTTACAATCTTTCTTTAATATATAGATCGCAAATGGATAAAGGATTAATGCATATAGGAGCTCTCTCCTTATTTAAGAAATATGCTAAAAATACACTGCTAAATAACAATTGAGTTTCTTATATTTTATGAAGGTCAAAACCCTGAAGGATTTATGGCTGTATGGAGATATTTAACAAAAATGACCACAAATCTTAACGTTCAATTAGGCCAGCAGAGGACATTAATATTGCTGAAATATGGTATTAAGTTACACTGAGTTATGACGGTTGCACAACAGAGGAGATTTAAGTGTTGTAAGTTTAGTATGAAGATCTGAATGTAATTAAAGAAGTTGTACTGTATGATTTACTGCCTTAAGACAAAGTATTTTGATGTGGTAATCTTACAACCGCTATATTCTTCAATACTCGTATTAATATTGAAGAATTGTATCTATAGTAGACGCATATATACAAATACTATAAGAAAAAAGGTCAAGTGCGAACGCCAGAGTTGACAAACTAATGTGCGCTTATTAACCAAAAATATAAATAAACTACAGATAAAAGCTTAAAATTATTCTGGGACATATCTATTTATAACCAATTTAAGAAATAAATCCTCTATTTATATTGCAAGTTCAACAAATATAGGTCGATAAGAAATGATCTATATATTTTGATTAGGATTGACTTTAATAGGTAAAATATGCATCGATTTAAAATATTTATTTACTCTGCTCCAAAAAACCGTAGACCTGGATATTTAATAATAATTTTTCAATATTACCAGTTCTTTATAAAAAGTGTCTTAACAGACGGACAGACATACAGCATAGAGATATTATTATAAGGTTAACATTTTTTATTTTGAAGTACGGAACCCTAATTAATTAATAAATAAAAAACGAGAGGTATATTGTGCACGTTTAATTTCATTTGTTTCTTTTATCTTCAGAAATAGTACTAGAGCTTAATTCAGACTAGTTGAGTCAGTGCGTGACTCACCGATACTGTTTACTCGGAACATCGGGACGACCTATAACGCTGTACCAGACGTGAATAAGCGAAAAAAATAAATTTCCAGACGACATGTGGCCAGATTTAATCCTATATTAGAACGGAGAATAGTAAAAAATGGACACTCTTTTTTTTGTTTACGGATATTGAGGTTTAAGTGCACAGATTTAGCTTGAGTGTTTTTATTCTGTTGCATTTGTTAGTAGAATAAAAATGTAAATACGTAGCTGAGCTAGGTTACAGACTAACATACATTTTTAGTGGTTAGCCTCTGATGATCATCATCTGTTTCACAAAAACTGAAAGATGTAGATAAGATATAAAACATTTGTAAGAGTGTCTCTATTTTTTTTTCTTATATAAAAGAGTAATTAAGAGTAGATTAGTCGATGACATATTAGTAAAATAAAAATTAGTTCCACGTCGTATCCCGCACAAAGCAGGCAGGCTGTTTCCCATTTCTTGCCGAGTTGCATATTGAGCGTAACTGAACACCACGTGTTGGCTCGACAATAGAGCGAAGAATTGAAATGTATATTTAAATAATTTTATTAGATTTTTTCAAGCAAAATAATTAATGAAACTATCGTTGTAAAATATAATACCATTTGTTAAGAACGACGCACACATACAAAAACCTATCAAAGCGACAACATCGAAATCGAAAGTCGAGCAACAATCCCGAAATCGAGTCGTGAATCGAGTCGTATTAGCGGTGAAGTTAAATTGCATATAATAGAACGAGAGATAACCCCTTCTCGTTCTGAAAATGAAAAGTGGTTGATCGGAAACGCAGAGTAGTATTTTTTTTATATCTTACGTCTAAACTGTTGACGATTCCTGATGAGTTCTTTTAGGTATGGGTTTGAAATTACTTACTCTACTCGTATATGTTACTCCTGTAAAAGAAGCGCAGACGCTTCCACGCTGTATGAATTGTTTATTAGGAGAGTTCATAGCAGTTGTTAATTATTTTACATTATTCACTATTTTTAATGATAGGAAGGTGAGTCATGGAAGTTTTATTGAATTTGTCGTCTTATTTTCAGTTGGTGGGTATATTCCAAGTGCGAGTCATAATATTTCGTTTATGGCCGTTATCAAGAGATTATTAATTTGTGTAAGTAATCTATTCGATTTGAGGCCTGTTGTAGCGTTGGAGCACAAATGCGTGACGCGACAGTTTGTGAGTTCGATTCCCATTCGAGAAAATGATATATTTTCATCTTCTTCGCTCTGTTGTCGAAGCAAAGCGCGGCGTTAAGTTCCGCAACTCAACACGCAATGCCTTCAGAATTCTCGTTTTAGGTGTGTAATTACATTTTATACTAAAGATCATTAAAGTGAACAAAATATTATGTTGTTATAAGCCTACTTGATTGCTATTACCAACTCAATCACAAGAAACCGACTGCGGTAATAAAAGTCGAGTTTATCACCAAAACTTAAGCATTAGGTTTAAAACTGTTATAAATTACAAATTAAGTCAATGTATTTAGGTAACAGGTTACATCAACTAACACATTTTAATACCCTGAATATATATTATGTTACAAAAATAAAAATATGTAAATATTGAATAAAAAAACAGCTTCACGCTGTATCCTACGTATGAGTATGTAGTAGAGAAAACAGATGGAACCTAATGTTAAGAAAGTCCGCACTTTCTGCTCAATTTTCGAGATATCTCTTACGGCAGAACTGTACGTCTACTAGAGTGGGGAAAATAAAAATAATTTAATTTTAGCCATTAAGCCGAATGTGGATCGAACCCACAACCATCGTAAATACAATCTGTTGCTGTACAACAACGCCAGTGCTTAATACGATTATAATTTATTACATTCTATTGCTAAGAGTTATTACTAATTATTCTACCTTATTTATAAAGCTCTTATTACAAACATACTACACTAAAAGAAATATAAAAATTACTTCTTATATAACCAAATCGAACTTGACTCATGAGATTAAAAAAATATTCTAAACTCTTAATATTTTAAGGTAATAAGTATCAAGATTAGATTCTATATGCAGTAATGGTATTGAAGTAGAGCGACGTCGGGCGCTCGTGGCGAAACGAATGAGCTTTAAATAGTTCCATGTACCTTTTTAATTCCGTACCTGTAAGCCCGGAACCCTGGTACAAAATAGACTACGAGATATTCTTATATATTACTGCAACGTGACCTATATTATGGCTGTTAGTGAAATTAAATATATTTTAAGTAATTTAGTTTTGATGTTGTTGATGCGCAGTGGTGCAAGCGTGTGTCTCGAAACGCGACAGTTGTGGGTTCGAGTCCCATTCGGAAGAATATATTACTTTTGCTAATATTTTCATTTCTTCGCTCTGGTAACGAGCCAAAGAACGGCGTTGAGTTTCCCTATTCAAAACCCAGAATTTGGCGAAAAATGGGGAACGGAATGTCTTAACACTAGGTTCTCTGTACTTGCCCTGCGGTATGCGTGATATAGCGTGAAGCTAAAAAAGCTAAAAGTTAATGAAATGTACTTTTAGTTTACCGTATGTGTAGATTTGTTTTTATCTACAACTGTTATTGAAAAAAACAAACTAATATCACAAAGAATAAGTAACTATAGAAAATAGTGAAATATAAAAAATATCACGCTGTTTCCCGCACACAGCAGTAGGCAGAGGGAATCCAGTGTTAAGACACTACGTTCCCCACTTTGTGTTGAGGGGCAGAACTAAACGCCGGGCTTTGCCTCGACACCAGAGCGAAGAAATGGAAAAATAAAGTTAAATAAATATTTCACTTCCTCGCGTGGGGACCGAACCCACAACCATCACGTTTCAGCCGCTGCGCCACGATGGTCTCAAAGTATATTCTTTATTTATACAGACTACAACTAATATGTCGTTATTACAATTATGTACAATTTTATTTTCGTCCTAGAAGTTGTTGCTAAAATCCAATGTGATTTAAATAAAATCAATCTATATTATTCAGTTTACCGGTAAGTGATTTTACCTTTCATATATATATATATATATATATATATATATATATATATATATATATATATATATATATATATATATATTGTCACTTATACTATAGATATGGCATCAATATGATCAGAAGGTGATGACAATAAACTTATTTTATAAAGGGTTATATAGGAATATTGTCAATTCCGCAGGGGTGATAGGGTTAAGTAATAAACGTCGGGTCATAAATGGATGTAGGGGCGACGTGTGTCAAAATAAAGTGGGCTGAAAATATCCTGTCCTAATATAAAACGAATAGTATTCAACGATTACGTTATCTACAAAATTACATTTTTTTTATCTTCACGCAGTATCCCGCCCACAGTAGGTAGGCAGAGGACCAAGTATTAAAAATTTCGCCGAATTTTGAAGGTATTGTGTGTGGCGGAACTCAACGCCGCGCTTTACCTCGATTCCAGAGCGGAGAAATGAAATTATTAAATAAATATTTCATTTCCTCGAGTGCGGATCGAACCAACAACCTATTGCGTTTATAGTCACACTTTGTACGCCTGTGCCACGATTGGACCTAAAAATAAAATTAAAATTAAATCAGATTCATACTGTATACCGCACAAATCAGGGTTAAGGCACTCCGTTCCTCAATCGTGTTGAGTGGCAGGACTCAACGCCGCGCTTTTGCCTCGACACCAGAGCGAAGAAATGGAAATATAAATAAAATAAATATTTTATCTTCTCGAGTGGGGATCGAACCCAAAACCAGTCGGTTTTACAATCACACTTTGTGTCCCAGCGCCACGACTCGCCTCAAAATTACTGGTAATTGTAATTAATGTTAATCTTAATTTAAAGAAGATTCTATTCATTAAAATAAGGTTTTATCAGTTAATTGAGCAACGTCCGCTTCTAACTAAATAAGCATATCTATAACTAATTAAAAAATAATTAAAGACAAAAAAAAGTCTATAACTTTTTTTGCGTAATCTCTAAAAAATTACGGTTTGTTTCGATTATCCGCTTTTAAAATGAGTTATACTTGGTCGATGTATTCTTAGAATATCTTATTTTTTATAAGGTATGGACATATCTAATTACAAAGTATAATTAACGATTCGATGGGTTCGATTCAAAATGGGGAAATCATTTATTTATATTTTCTGCAGTCGTGACGCAGTGGCACAAGGGTGTGACTGTAATGCGACGGTTGTGGGTTCGATCCCGAATCGAGGAAGTGAAATATTTATTCACGTTTGTATTTACATTTCTTCGCTCTGGTATCTAGGCAAAGTGCGGCGTATGTTCTGCCATTCACGCAATGCCTCCAGAGTTTAGCAGAAAGTAGGGAACGGATTGTCTTAACATTAGGTTCCCTAGTCATAAACCTCCCCCTAAAGGTGAACAAAAAATATAAGGTATAATGTTCTAACAATAAGACTGATTTTCGCCAACCTCTATGTTTTATCTAATAAAGTAACTGTCACGCGTGTCACATACAAAAGATCTAAAACGGTAGGTCAAGTGCTGGTTTCCCGGAGGTGAGGTTTTGACAAAAGGAATATTTTTTAATTAATAAGCACGTGACACTGGGGTGAAAGGGTGTGAATGGCGCTTTGATGGGAGAAAGAAATGCCAATTAACACTATTTCTAGATTTGCATAGCTTGCTTTGAATACCTAAAAAATTTTTAAAGAACTTATATGTACACATACTCATATATTACCGTAAATTTTTATTTAGTTGATGTCTAATTCTAATAAAATTAAACATTACCAGTTAATAAAAAAATATTTTAGCCATCATTTATTTTTTACAATATATCTATCTATAGCTATAAAGATATTCCCCTTAAATCACAAAGAAGACCACATTTTATTGATTAAAAAACGCTCAATTAACCTAAAACACACACAATTCTTCAATTTTCCTGTTATCCCTAGCACTTCTCCCATTCAGACAAGGGCTTTTGTGGAACTTTGAGCTTTCCGCTTAGTCAGAGGAGCGCGAGCGCACCGGCCGCGCGTGTGCGACCGTACGAATATATGGGACGCTATATCAATAGACGCGAGTGGCTTTCATTATAATATTAGTTATTGAGCAAAATCAATTTTTATTCCATATAGCGATATTTACAAAGAATTTACTATTATTTAATTTACGTATATTTTTTTGTATATGTACGTGATTTTCATGGTAGTGTTCACAACTCAAATATCTATCTATTATATATTTAAATCGAATCGAAAAAAAATCGACAGTAATAAATGTTATATCTGCTTCAAATGAAACGTTCATAAAAAGTCTTTAAATAAATTAAAAACGGCAGGTCGTGAGTGCATTCAGACGATTTATAGTAACGTCTTTCGGGATCTTCTTTTTGTAGTGTAATTCCAAACGGTTTTTTAATTTAATAACTAACAAAATACGTGCTCTTATAAATATTATGGATTTTGTGGTTTATTTTAATTTAAGAGGTATATTTTGCAACATAAAGTAAATAATTATATGTTCAGCTTCACGCTGTATCCCGCACACAGCAAGGTAGGCAGAGGGAACATAGTGTTAAGATACGCCATTCCCCACTTGCTGATACTATATATTCTTCCACGCTCGTTACGTATTCTTACATAATTCCTTAGAAACTTCACTACAATTGCTAAATAATGATTTCACATAAATTGCTACAAATATAATTTATGTTTTGTTATCTTTTTTTATCTTTTGGATGTTACGAAATAGGTAGGCCTAGAATTTCATTCTATTTTTCCACTTTCCTCCAAAACAGAGGCAGAGATTACGCGATATGTAGCGAAAGTAAACAAATAATCAACTTAACTTACAGTTTTAAAAACTAAAGAAATATTTTAAATGTTTTATAAAAAAAATCTTTTTTCCTAATTGTGGAATTTTAAAATGTCAAAAAAATAAATAAAGAAAATATATTTATTAAGCTTCTATATTTTCTTATTAAATAAAATAATTTAAAACGTATTAAAAACAATAATATATACAAACATAAGACACGTAATTGCGATATAGACACCGATCATTTACCTACATCGAGATTCGAGACTATTTAAAGATGTCGACGGAAATGCTACCACCGTCGAGGACGGAGTTCGGCATACTTTTTGTTTGACTTCTTAACT
>DWGR01001598.1:0-15693 GCA_018247715.1 Heliconius burneyi | reverse complement strand
TCTTCTAAGTCTAATCAAGAAAAAACGAACTATAAACTTCTTTAAAAGCACTAAAATATGAGAATCTTCCATCTTATATAGTAAAATAATAGTACTCAAATGTTCCACAATATCATCTATTTAAATATGTACATTGCAGTAGTACAATATACAACGTGGTGGCCAATTACCGTAGTTATATATGGAAATGCAAACATTAAGCTAACTACCAACTAAAATTTAAATTAGTAAGAGTAGGAAGCTTCTTAAGTGGTAACACAACACTTACCCAAAATTTGCATTTTTAAGACCATTTGAATGTAATATTTGTTTTTTGTCAACTTTAGACATATAGAAGGAATGTAATGTTAAGACACTCCGTTTCCCATTTTCTGACGATTTTTCGAGACATTGTGTGTAGAGTGGCGGAACCTTTGGTACCATCTTCACGCTGTATCCCACATACAACAGGGTAGGCTAAGAGAACCTAGTGTAAGGACCCTTTATATACCACTTTCCGCCAAATTCTATTACAGGCGACTCAACGTCGCGACACCAGAGCGACGAAATTGAAAAATAAATTTAAATAAATATAATTGTCGCATTACAGTCACATCTAAGCCTGTGCCTCCGTGAAACTGTGCTACAGTTGTCTCAATATTGTTTAAATAAATGTTTTATTTTAAATGTACGAGTATATATTCTTTTTAAATAAGCTAATGGAGTTGAAATGTGAATGGTTTTTAAAATGAAATCAAATAGTTACAGTTAAAAAAATATAAAAACGGGTGCATGAAAGATAAAACTTTTAAGCCGTTTTTCCTGATTTTTTAAACATAATATGAAATCTTCGTGGCGTTGTGGCACAAGCGTATCACTGTAACGACGATTGTGGGTTCGATTCCCACTTGGGGGGTTTAATTATTATTTATTAATATTTCCATTTCTTAACTTTGGTACCACGACAGAGCGTGGGGTTAACGCTACATACGCAATGCCTCGAAAATTCAGCAGAAAGTGGTGTCTTAAAACTAGGTGTCCTTTGCCTACCCTGTTATATGCAGATACAGTGTGAAGCTGGAATAAAAATATAATAAAGGAACGTTAAATCCCACTTTAACTCAGTATCAACCTACGTACTATATAAGACAGTAGATACATTATAAAAACATTATTATTTTAACAAATGGAATCTCCAACAATTTTTATCTAAAATGTTTAAAATGCTCTTAGCAAAAATATGAATCTAGACTTCGTATAAGCATTATATATGCTTGCCCATTGTAAATATTTTTCATGCTTTGTATGTGTGGAATATGTAGGAGATTAACTAAATGTTTGCGGGAACGGCCCGCATCCGCTTTATCCGAAACAAATAAGCTTTTTAATTGAAAACTGGCCGTATAAACACTACCTTTAAGCTTCACTCAGTATGTATGTACTCGTATAAGTTACCATTGACCGCAAAGTTTTGTTTATTTTATGTTAACTATACACACTACAGACGCTCGGTCCGAACTTTTTTTAACTTTTTCATAATTATCAGCTATGGAACAAGCTCGAACAATCATTTTTTTTACCTTCACACTGACTTCCGCACTTAGCAGAGTAGGTGAGTAGACCACGGGAACATAGTGTTCACATACTACGTTCCTCATTTTCCACCAAATCCTTGAGGCAGTGCATGTTGAGTGGCAGAACTCAATGCCGCACTTTGTCTCGTTTTCAGAACGAATAAATGAAAATATAAAATATTTCATTTCGACGAATGGGAATCAAACACAACATCATCATATAATACTTTGCTCACTTACGATCGCACGCTTGTGTCTCTGCGCCGCTCAAGAACAACTTTTGCTTTTAGAATACTGTTCACTCACTGACTCACTAATCGCAACAAACAGCTGTCTGTTCATCGGCTTGTAAAAGTTCTATTATATGTTATAATTAAAACTCTGTGTTAGAGAATGAGATATGTTTTACCGATTTTTTTTTTGTTATATAGCTTTCACAATATTATTTCGCATTAGATACAAAACTAATTTACATAAAGTAATAAAATAAATGTATGTAAGGGATCCTAATAATGCTATAAAAGTATGGGATTGCCTTACATTTTAATAGCCTGCGGCGATCGTTCTCTTAGCAGTTATTCTTGTACATTACGCGCCAGGAATTTTGTATTACATTTTTATACCGTCTACCGCGAGAATGTTTAACAAGCATTTGCTCTCGGGGAAATTATAAATTAATTATAGGCTTACATTTTTTATGTATTATTTTATAATCTGTCCAAATAATTCAATCTATACATAGTATAAAACTTGTTCCTTAATACCGATGTATGCTTGTACCGTTAAAATCATCTTTTTTTCACATAAAATTTGGAAACACACCAATTGAAAAATCCGGTATGTTGTTGTTGCTTAGTAAACATTTACATTTTTAAACTTTTTAACCCTGTAAACAAAAAAAACA
Organism: Heliconius burneyi; assembly: GCA_018247715.1. Lineage (NCBI taxonomy): Eukaryota > Metazoa > Arthropoda > Insecta > Lepidoptera > Nymphalidae > Heliconius > Heliconius burneyi. The sequence continues at coordinate 13,236 of DWGR01001598.1, read as the reverse complement.
ATACTCAAGCAGCTGTGAGTTACACAATTAAAAGAGGAAACATTAGAGAATACAAAAACACTCGTAAGCGGTGAAAAAAATAATACGCTAATTTATTTTGCAATCGAGAAAAATGCATACATTTTGTGTGTTAATATGGAAATCGGAAAGAAATTAAATGGCCACCATCTGTTTACTATATGTATGTATGTCTATGTCTGTTCTGTCACTATATGAAATATATATACAATTTTTAATTTTGTACTTACAAATTCGTTTCTTTAATAGTATTACTATAAACAAAATTCTTATTTAAAATAAACACAAATGTACGGAAAGAAAGCATTACTTAAAAACCGATGTAACCTATGTAATCCATTTTACTAAAAATATTTTTTTTTAGCTTTACACTCTATTTCGCACATATCAGAGTAGGTAGAGGGAACCTGGGGGAACCTAGTGTTACATACAATCTGTATCCAAATAAACTGCTTCCATTTCCTATTTTCTAGATTCAAGTTTGGAATTTTGGAAGTAACACGCATGTTGAATGTCGGAACTCAACGCCGCGCTTTCCCTCAATCCCAGAGGCTGTTCCTTAATAACTCTGCTAAGTCTGCCATTTATAGCGTAAAATCCTCAGCGATTTCCAGTTTGTGTGGCAACGTGACATTATTAATTCACAATTATAAATAAAAATTAAAACGTCTATTTATTTTCCGTTTTTTCGTCAAGCAAGAACTTACAAGGTTTTCAAAGACAAGATGTAGCTTATCCATAAGACAGCATTAAGATAAAATCTATTTATTTGTCATAATACGCAGGCGAGTTAGATTTCCCGGGAGCTTAGAAGACAAGAAAGCATCGTTTCAAAAGTTGCTTCACCGGAGATGAAACTTCTTTGTAAATAAATTATCATATTGTACCGTGACTTCAAAATCCATTACTGAGATGGCTGTTGTTCAAACGTAATCCTGCCTCAAATAATACAGGTTTGTTCAATTTTTCGCCTCTTTCTCGAAAAAAAAAAGTTAGCTTAGCTTAATAGAATAACATCAAACGTGACACTTTTGGGTTCGATTTCCACTCGGGGCAATTAAATGCTTTATATTTATCCACGTCAGTGTGGTAAAGAGGAATAGCGCGGCGTTGAGTTCCGCCAATCAACACGCAATGTTTTGAGAATTGGGCACAGAATGTGCGAAATGTCTTAATGGCAATGAAGTGTCTCAACACTAGGTTCTCAGGTTCACTCCGTCTGCTCTGCAAGTGCAGGGTACAGAGTGACATATATAGACACTAATTGTTGTTTGTAATGAAAAACTTTTAAGTTTTTAAAGACATAAAGTATTACTAATGTTTATTGTATTGTATGCATATTTGTATTACTATTTCTATATACAAAACTACAGTGAAATAGTAACAGCCCCTCTCACATTGCCTTCAGACGTCGCTACCTCACATCTCACAGGTACTAATATTTCGTTTGACATTTCATACGCTTGTCGCGGCTTAGATAAATAACATGTGACGTTAGGCGTATAAACTAACTGTGATTCAATAGGAGTTAAGAATAAGTATAATTATGTTGTTGTTTTCTTTTCTATCTTCACGTTGTACCCTGCAAATAGCAGGGAAGACAGAGGGAATATGGGAACCTAGTGTCATGCCACTCTATTCCGCATTTTCCGCCGAATTCTGGAAATATTGCGTACTGAGTGGCGGAACTCAACGCCGCGCTTTGCCCCTCTGCCAGAGCGAGGAATGAAAAATATTAAATATTTTATTTAATCGAGTAGTAATCGAACCCACAACCAACATTCTTCAAATATATGCAATCTTTTTTATAGTAGTAATTTTAGTTTGTAGTTCAAAACTAAATGAATATATGGACGATTACATATCTATAATTCAGTAGTGACTATAGCTGAAATGTGATGCATTAACTGAGAGTTAAATAACAACATGTGCGCATAAAGTACTAAGATGTTTAATCTGATTATAGTAAGGTATAAATAAATTAATCTTATTCAATCAAAACATAAAAATGTCTGGTACAGCTTCATATCCTCAGTATAAGGTAATAACAGTAAATTACCACATTATCAGGTTATAACTTTTCCCTCAGTCGTATCAATATGTTTGATGCTGGTCCGAACAGGAACGCTAACGAAGAACTATAAACGTAAATATTACGAGTATTCTTTAAACTTTCCATTATTATGTCATCTTACTTACAAGTAAACTTTAATAAGGCCAGTCGTAGCGCAGGGGCACAGAGTGTGACTGTAAAACCGACTAGTTGTGGGTTTGATCCCCACTCGAGGAGATGCAATATTTATTTAAAATTTATATTTCCATTTCTTCGCTCAGGTGTCGAAGCAAAGTGCGGCGTTGAGTTCTACCACTCAACTTGCAATGCCTCCAGAGTTCGGTAGAAAGTGGGAAAAAAAGTGTCTCTAGTTTCCTTCTGTCTACCCTGCTGTGTGCGGGATACAGCGTGAAGCTGATTTTTTTTTATTTAACTTTAATAAACATCGCTAAAGGGCGTAAATCAAATAAAGTACAATTTTGCTCAGCCCTTAAAATTAAGCGTGACTTTTATTTTATTTAAAATTATTAATATGTAAAAACCCAGTTATTATTGCGTTATTATTCATTCATTTAACTGATTGAACAATAAATAAATTAAGTGAAGCTCAGCGGCTGCCAATTTTAATTAAACACATTTCAATTAATAAGCTGAACTATGGTACTATATTTATATGTTTGAAAGAGCCCTTAGAGCTTTAACATACTTACTCATATAAACAAAAACGGTTAAGTGCGAGTCGAACAGGACAGGAACCCGAACAACAGGGTGATTTGATTGAGACAAATCAAGGGTAGCTTAATGATAATTTGGTCAGGTTCTGATTATAGGAGTTCTGGTTGAGTCGGTTTTTTGTTAAAAATCAATTTTTAATTTTAGAGGGATGGAACCCTAAAAATTTAATAATATTATTCTATTACATCAACAATGGTTCCCTTTACATACGAACATATTTAAAAGAAAACTTATATGTAAAGCAAAAAGAAGGTACACAGCATAAAACTAATATTACTCAAAAATCACTATTTGTGTAAGATTAGTTTTATGCCTGAAGTAGCAACTAGATAGTACAAACTTGTATAATAATTGAATTTAGTAATTTGTACAAAGATTTGGTTTTTAGCTTTTGAAAACTTTAATTGGAAGCAAAAATAAGACACACAACATGAAACTAATATTACAACAAAACAATAATAATACACGAAGTAGCGACGAGTTAGTTAGTCAGTTTAGTATAAGCTTGTATAATATTGAAATTGTAAATCTGTAACGTGCGTTTGAAATATTAACTAAGACCGCACCTGCTGTGCTGGTAATTACTTTTGTATTTCACAAATGTATGTGGAATTAATAAAGTGTATGAAATGAGGACTACGTACGTTTAACCGACTATTGAATAATCTACAGTTACTGAAATTTTTATTTTTTTATTTTCAGTGCTTAGTGATCGAATTCAACATCCCATGTCTAACAAGAGTAGAGACATGGAAGCAATTCTTTATCTCGAGTACGAGTATAGACTGAACCCACAATCGTTTATATCCATACACTGTTCGAAGATCACCATAGCCTTAAGTTATTAAAACAATATCTTTATAATATGATAATTCGGTTAATTCATTTTAAAAATTTGATATATCTACGAGTATCAAAAATATCTGTTTCAAAATAAATCTTATTTATAAGTTTCATAAGTCAAGAAATTTGAAACGTTATAAAAAGTAGCTTGTACTAGAAATATACATTTTTACTGCAGCATTCATCATTGGCGAGCTGACAGCTGCATATATAGCATTGACATGATGTATGACCCAGCCACTGAGATAAGTTGGTATGTTACATAGAACTTTTAAAGAAAATGGATTATATGATAACTTTAAAATAATTTATATTTTTCAGTCCTCGTTGTTCGATTTCAATTGTAAGATTACATTTGAAATATCATTTATTTTTCAATTTGAGGCTAGTCGTGGCGTCTGTAACCGTATACGCGACAGGTTGTGGGTTCAATTCCTACTAACTTAAACGCTAAAAAATATTTTTGTTTCCTTGCGTGGCAATACAAGAATACAAGACAAAATACAGTGTTGGCTTACAGAAACCAACAAAATTAAATTCAAAATATTATATAGACTATTATAGACAGATAAACAAAAAGCTCACAGTATCTCTAAAAAGAGAGAAAATAGAAAGAACTAAGTTGGTATTTAATTATATCTGACTACTTCACAGACAACTTAATAGAGAAATGCTTTAAATAAAAAATGAAAATACAAAAATAACCACAATACTCGCACTTAATAAAATGTTATGACTGACATTCTATTCAAGATCACTTTCGTAGAAGACTTGAATTTCAATGAAAAAACCTTGGTGTGTTCTTTACTTGCGACTGGCGACTGCGGCGTGCAATCTACTGAAGCTGAAGTATAAAAAGTCAAATATCAAAGACAGAGAACTAATGAGAACTGTTTGCACAAACGTAACGTGGCTTTTTCAATTGTGTTATTGATTTTAAAATAGTTAATAAATTTTAGCCTTACGATATAAATAAATTATATGTTTCGACCACATAATACAGATATAAAAATTAAGAAATATATTTTTTATATTAAGTATTTGAACAAATGCAAAATTTTAAAAATTAATTATTTTATACTAAGTAGTTATTTAACCAAATATTATAAAGTAAAACCCAAACAAATACAAGGAGTGTATAATAGGGGAAAAATATTTTTAGACTTCCGTATCTGAAAGGGTGCTATGATGCAAAATAAAACCTAAAATCAGCTTCACGTTGTATTCTGTCCACAGTAGGGTATGCAGAGGGAACCTTGAGTTAAGACATTCTGTTTCCCACTTTCCGCCGAATTCTGGAGGCATCGTCCCACGGCTGCAATATTTATTTACATTTATATTTACATTTCGTCGCTCTGGTGTCGAGGCAAAGAGCGGCGTTGAGTTACTCCACTAAACACGCAAAGCCTCGAAAAAACTTCCAGAAACTGGGGTGTCTTAACACTATGTTTCCTTTGCCTTCCCTGCTATGTGCGGAATACAGCGTGAAGCTGATAAAACTATATATTCTTATTTAGTATAGAAATTAAAGCGGCGTATATTTTGATTACTAGGCATCTGCACGACACACGCGCGTGTCTAGTAACGCGTCTCTTGTGGTCTCTGAACACTGAATGCGAATTAGCTGATTCCCTGTAGCGAAGCTTAATAAAATAAATGTATGAATAAGAAATTTTACTATCGATTTCTATATAAAATTTTATTAGAAATGTACGTGAGAATATTGAGGCCACGTTTGACTTTAAGCCCGGTGTTTGTGATCCTCAAGGAGTTTAGAAAATATATAAAAATTCAGGATTGTAGGTACAGGGAAAAAAAAACTTATAAAAGTTGACAACTTTAAATTTATTTAACCATATTTTTTTATAAAATGAACTACAATTATGTGTGTTTGTTACGATTTTTCCATGAAATACCTATGAATTTTTATATAAAAGTTTATGTTGCCTTTCAAGATCCTATCTCAAAGTGTGTAATGGGTGATATTTTAAACGTCCCGGAAGTATATCGCCGTCTTTTAAGTAATTACGTATTTTTCCTCAGTTTTTAATGTTAAATATGTTGTGATACAATTGACATTACTTAATTTACGAATATGATAAATAGATGAAACAAAATAATGTTAAATGCTACTATATTCATATAAGCTAATATTATCTCAGATCACATTTTAAAAAATAAGTAGAAATAATGTAATTGTAAGAAGGTGTATGTAAATCTCGATTAAGTTATTTGGAAATATTCATTAATATCAGTCTCAAAAATTTATATGTATATTTTATTTTAAAAATAAAATATACATATATACATTCGTAAACAGCATTCTCTCTCTCTCCATATGATTCTTCATTCGACAATATCCGTTGGATAGCGGATATTTGCAAAAACCTCCCTACAGAAATACTAACATCAACTAAATAAGATATACCAACCATATCAGAATTTCGGCTTAGCTTCATAACAACGTGTCGCTAAGTAGTCTAGTCTCATAGACGGTTTCCAAAAGGTGCGAATTTGAGTCCCATTATGTTTTTTTTTAACTTCACGCTGTACCCCTCACATACCAGGATAAGCACTTGCACACTATTTAGTAATTAGGTTTAACACTTATTAAGACATAACGGTCCCATGAAGTCATTTCCGTTCCCCACTTTCTGCCGAATATTTGAGGCATTACTTGTCTAGTGGCGGAACTTAACACTGTGCTGTGCATTGTCAAAGTGAGAACATGAAATTATTAAATAATTCATATCTTCAAGTGGGCATTGAAACAACAACCTGTCGCGTTTGCAGTCAGTGTGCCCTTGCTAAGCGACTAGCCACGATAAGTTCTAAAAATATCAATTAAAACACCTTTCCGCTGTATCCCGTCAACAGCAGGATAGGCAGAGAGAATCTAGTGTTAAGAAACTCCGTTCCTCATTTTCGAAATAATAATTTATTCCCTCGAATCGAACCCCCTACCGTCGCGTTATAATAACATACTTATACTCTTGCCCCACGACGGCCTCCAAAAAAAAACTGTTAAAGTTGTTAATAAAAATCATTTACAATTCTAAGATGTATTCAGAACCATTGCGTTATAATAACGTGTTTATAATAAAAATAAAAACAAATAATAATATTTTGAAAATATAATAATATTATAAAGAATGAATTACAATATATATGTTGAGAAACTCATATTTTGTACAATTTTAAAATATAAGATGCTTGTCAGCGCTCTCTGAGAACTCATCTAGTTTCCGGATTGAGCTACCATTTCCTTTTAGAAGGCAAATTGGCATAAGATGTTATATTTTTATAAAAGTTGTATCTGAAGTTTATAGAAACTGGAATAGAATAGACTTGTTTGTTATATACTGTTCATATTAAAATTTAAAAAAATCCATACTACTTGAATATATACATATTACTATGAAAATATTTTAATATTATTTTAATAATTTGAATATTTGAAGCAAATTTCTGTATATCTAAAGCGCAAGCTTTAAAGTGCAAGTTTATATTTAAAGTGCGAGCAGTAAGACATATATTTAAGTAATAAAGTGTAAAATCAATTGATCCTTAATGATAATCTACCAGCAACAACATTTGTCATACAAATTAAGAACAGCAATAAAAGCTCCTCGATGCTTTTTGACACATAACAAGATAGGAGAATCAATCTATTGTTAAGACACACCGTTATTCACTTTCCGTCTAATGTTCGGAATTTTGTATATAGTGGTGGATTTTAACACCACTTAGCCAACACTAGTAGGACAGTCGTGGCGCAGGGGCACAAAGTGTCACTGTAAATGCGACTGATTGTGGGTTCGATCGAGGAAATACAATATTTATTTAAATTTCTTCGTTCCATTGTCGAGGCTTAGCACAGCGTGGAATTCCGCCACTCAACATGCATGCCTCTAGATTTCGGCGGAAAGTTGGAAAAAGAATGTCTTAACACGAAGTACCCTTTGCCTTCCCTGCTATGCGCGGGATACAGCGTGAAGCAGCGGCGATATGTGATAGAATCATTTCCCCGAGTTAGGATTAAACGCTATAATTTCACACTTATCCCACTGTGCTACAACCGCCTCCAATAATGATAGTTGCAACATTATAATTAATACAATTGAAGCGAGAAATTACGTGTAATATCACTTCCACCAAGCGCCATCTTAATTCTGGTCAGTAGCAGTCAAGGCAATGTTTTACTGAACGCAAGTATAAATATAGCTTATCTCAACAAGATTTTATTACGTATTTAAGAAAAATCTTAAAATAAAATGAACATTTTGAAAGAAAAATAACTTTCAAAAACTTTAAATAGGGAATATTTTTGTCAAGAATTTAATCAACATTAACGTCAGATCACGGTGGAACTTTATGATAAAAATTAAATATCTATTTATTTATAAGAATGTTTACTTTTTTCAGCTTCACGCTTTATCCCTACAGTCATCGGAGCATCAAGAACTTTACAGACTCTACTTATCAATGGCGGCCTCTTCCTACATACCCTCTGCTCATAATTTTTAAATGAGCTTCCTCTATTGTTTTTGTTTTAACTTATTTGACAATATTTGTTATGGTCATCAGGCAAATATCCACGTTAATAACAAAATAATTGAGTGCATTTAAAATATATGGTAATAATAAAAAAATCAGATTAGCTTCATGTTTTATCTTGCATGCAATAGACAAAGGGGACTTAATGTTAAGACAATCTAGTCCTCATTTTACGCCAAATTTTTAGAAGCATTGCATGTTGAGTGGCAGAACTCAACGCAGAGTCTTTGCTATGGTGTCATAGCAAATGAAAATATTACAAAAATAATAATTCTGCGAAATGAATCCACAAACGTTGCGTTACAGTCCCATCCTTGCGCCTCTGTGCCACGACGGTTTTAAATAATAATAAAATACAGAAATAAGTTTTATTCATTTAACCAAAACTGTGTTTGAGTTGTGGCAATCGGATTAAACGATTTTGTTGGTGGCAGAGCGAGCCATCAATTCCATGTCACGCTGAACGTATGATCGGAGCGTTATAAATTTATAAAAGTTAGTTTGACTTTGTGAATCCCTAGAAATTTATTGACACTCATTACTATAGCGCTTGTACAAATTGCCCGCAATTTAGCTTCAATTTTATTCTAAAACAAGAATACGTCAACATATTGTGTAAGGTAATAAGTGTGAGGTGCTTTATAGAATACAAATAAAATATAAAATAAAAACAAAAGAAAAATCTATCTATGGATCGATTTATTATGATTTTTTTAGGGTACACAGAGGCAGGATCTAGGAGTCTAAGACACTCCGTTCTCATGGAAACACTTCCACCTTTTCACGGAATTCTTGAGGTATTGTGTGTTGAGTCAACGGCACGCTTTGCCTCTTTACCAGAGCAGAAAATCAATATAAAAGTTCACATATTTTATATCCTCGAGTGGAAATAGAACAATCGACCTTTCGTATTCCCCTGTTTACGATTAATAATATCCTGTATTGACATTTTAGAGATGGGTAATACTCGTATTATAATTTTTAAGCTTTTAAAAGGCCTAAAAAATCACAACAATTTTAATAAAATATCATTGAAGTTCTTTATAATTATATTATCAAAGTGCAAAACATTTATTTCAACCTCTTTCTGTAATGCGATCCTCACTCTTCAGTTCGACGGTCAAGAGTTTAACGTAAGTATCCTCTCACTTCCCATTTGAACAGGATTATAGAATCCTCTATAAAGAGTTGAGTAAACATTATCGAGTGCCGAATGTATGTCGAATGTCAAAGCTTAATACCACAGTAATACTAATAGTTTTGTATGACACATGATAAATTCTAAGTGTCCAAGGTAATTTTGGCCGAGGTGAGGTACGAGTTATTAAGCTTTCTTCGACAAATGGATCATCTAAAAGCGGTAGGTATCTGGCGCATTCAAACAAACAAACACTTCAATTCTATCATATTAGTTGAATATATATATATTTTTTTAAAATATTTTAGAAGAATAAGAAGTTTATTTTGAGGCCAGTTGTGGCGCAGGGCAGCGTGTGACTATAAGCACAACAGGTTGTAGGTTCGATTTCGAATTAGTTAGTCGGATTCAAATGAGGCAAAGCGGGGTGTTCCGCAATCGGATTCCGCAATCGGATTCCGCAATCGTGCAAAGTTCCGCCACTGAAAACAGCGATAAAGCATACTTAGTGTTAATAATTTTATATTGTAGTAGCTTTAGTGTTAAAAATATTATGGTAAACCTAGTGTTAAGACACTTCCTTTCCAACTTTCCAACGAATCTTTAAGGCATTTCTTCCGGTGTATAAACTTCACACTGTATCCCACACACAGCAGAGTAGGCAGAGGGAACCTAGTGTTAAGACACTCCGTTCCCCACTTTCTGTCGAATACTGGAGGCATTGCATATTGAATGGTAGAACTCAACGCCGCGCTTTGCCTCAACGCCACAGCGAAGAAATAAAAGTTTTTATAAATAATAATTTGTCCCCCCGAGTGGAAATCGAACCCACAACCGTCACAATACAATCACATTCATGTGCCGTCGCGCCGGTAACAATGTAATATACTAAATACAAAAAAAGTGTTTTCTATGAAGATTGAGTTTTATTCTCACAATATTTTATAAAACATGGTGAGTAGCATCATCTAAAATATTAAAGTTGGTCTTTACGAGCTTAGTACTCTCGTTATCCTGATAAAGCACGCGTGTCGGAATGAAGGCGTCGCGTAATCTAGCACCGACCTTTCTAAATAAATAGTACTAAAGTTAAGAAAATATGAATATTATTTTTTATAATCTTAAAATGTTATTCCTGACTTAAGGTAGAAAAATACTTTTTTAAAGACATATTTTTTTATAAAAATTATAAAGTTACGGTATTTGAACCCGAGCCTCTTGGAAGCCGTCCAAGCGCTGTTGACTATTTAACCATACCATTGTGTGTGTGTGTATATATGTGACTAAGCCATATGTTGTTTATATGTGACTAAACTTTTCAAAAATTAAAAGAAATATCCAAAAATTCTTTATAAATTTAATATATTTTTAACGTCACGCTTTGGCCCTTTTATAGGCGGGTTGGTAGATAGAACCTCCGTCTAAATCGAAAATACTACGTGTAAAATTTTCTATTATTATTTATAATACCTGGATTGTTGGTTCTAAAATTACTTCAGAAATTATAATAATAGGTCAGCGTGCCCCTGGCACATACATATAACTGTAAGCGTGACAGGTTGTGGGTTTGATTACCACTCGCAGAAATAAAATATTTCATAATTTCATTTCTTCGCTCTGGTTCAAAACAAAGCACCAATCCGCCAGTAATCATAAGTTCCGCCACTAAGCATGCAATGGCCTCAAAATCTTGCGGAAAATGGAGATGTCTTAACAGGAGCCAAGTATGTAAACACTAGGTTCCCAGGTTACATCTGTAAATGTATTGAATATTACTAACTCGTATATTTCGCAAAACTGCAAATAAATCTAAAGATTGGTTTTAGTAAAAAATCATAGTTTTTTTATGTTATATCACAGAGATTAACTAGATCAAGATGATTTCTCATTAAACCATTTCAATATAATATACTTTATGAAGATAATACCAATAATTTATAAAATCCATCGCTAACTATAAGAGAAAAACGTGTAATCCTTTTAGAGCTTCCTAAGAATACATATAAAAGCAAAATAAAAACATAATTACCAAGAATATCTCACCCTCCAGCTCTTCTTGTTTACTATCCATCTGGAAAACACTTAACGCTCAATTAAATTTTTCTATATTTACATACACACATTATCTGTTAGGGTAATAATGAACATGATATACACAAGTAGTTTGTATACTGTTCCTGATACTTGTTATAAAATTTACATAATAAATTGTAATAGGATTAAGTTAAATCTTGGATTTATGATTCAAGAAAATTGAATTTGATTTGTTTGTTTAGATAGCAGTTTCTTTCCACCATTTATCAGATACAAGTCTCAGTCTGTACAGTGAAGAATGTCGGAGAGCACTAAGTTAATAAACATTGAAATGCCGAACACTTTGTCTTTTGTGGCAACATAGAGCACTCCCAGGCGTGCGCTGTATGCATTAAAGTATACAAATATTTATTTTGCGAGACTTTGTTAGACAAACGAAGGCGAATATAGATGTTACTTTTATAGTTGTTGCTAGTATTATAACGCAGTTAACTCACTTCTTGTATTATTTAAACGTCTCCTACGTACTTTATGTTTATTTTATAACTATATGTAATGTATTATTCTCCCAAATTAAAACTGTTCGAATGGATGAACTAATATTTGCAGCAAAGTAATCTATATCTAAACATATAAGTGTAAGTGATTGCTGTCCTGCGCATGGAAAATATACCTTTATTAAAATTTTGTGTTTGTCTTATTTTAATTGGTTAGTAAATAAAATTGTTATACCGATATAAAGAAGTTGTCAATGTTCAGATATTTATTGTCTTTAAAATGATAACGGTACATGCATTTAACATTTTGAAAGTTAATGGATATTTCCCATATTACTCCCATAAAGGTAAGTACATTTACAATATACATATAATCTAGACAATAGTTATTTAATAAATATTTCCATCAAATTCTGACTGTACAGCCTCAATGTTCAGAAATTATAAATTTAAGTAATTTTTCAGATTTAACCTAAGTTTTCCATTCGGTGTTAATTTAATTTTTACTCAAATTATTAAGCTCGGTCAAAGGGAAATTAGCGGCAATCTACTAGGAATTTTATTTTAGCTTCACGCGGTATCCCGCAAATAACAAGCAAAGGGAACCTAGTATTTAGAAATTCCGTTCCCCACTTTCCGCCAAATTTTCGAGACATTGTATGTTGACATGCGGAACTCAACGCCTCTGTCTTACCTTGGTATCAGAGAGAATAAATGAAAATATTAATAAAATAATAATTTAGGAGCCGACTGAGAATCAAATCCATAACCGTTAGTGTTAGAGCCACACGCTTGTGCCTCACACCATGACCTCAAAGATTTTAAAGGCCCTTAAAAAGGATCTTACCTAAAGCGTAAACTTTAATAAGCTCTCACCGTAAGATTTTAACATGCTCAACACGTACGTCGTTTATTCAGCAGTCATTCTTATAATGGAATTTCCTCCTTCCTGCCCAGGCAGGGACAGGATGATACTATGAATCTCCTATAATGCTGCGTTCTATTTAATATAATGTGTAACGGTGCCGCGAGATTAGCATCTCATACTGTATCATAATTTAGGTGCATTCCTCCGTTTACCATTTTCCGCCGAATTCTGGAGGAATAATTGCCACTTTGAAGCTAATTCGTGACGAAAATTCTTATATATTTTTTTCTTTAAATACAACAATATTTTTCGTATATAATCAAAACAAGCGAAAAAAGATGAAGAGAAAAATATCGTTACAGCGTATAGGGGAAGGTGGGGACCCTTCGTACGCGGGGCACATTCATACAGTCAAAATAATTTTTGAACGAAACAACGTATACGGTCTGGCTTCTATGTGTGCGTGAGTCGCAGTACCAACTTTACGCCAACG